>APFE031186285.1:0-55585 GCA_000404065.3 Pinus taeda
AAAAATAAAAATAAAAATAAAAATCTGAAACATGCAATAGATCATCAAGTCGGGATACAGGACTGCAATTAGGAAAGCTCATAAACAAGTAAAAGAAAAAAATTATAAAAAGACATTCTATATAACGACAATGAGATACAAGATGATAGAGAAACTGACCGTGCTTTGCCACTTGTCAGTTTCCCATTGTTGTGCCCTACAAAAATATTTACTAAATTGTGTGCGTTCCATTACCCTTTGGATGTATGTGAATAATCCCGATGCATACAATGGTAGTCAGAGATGGTTCATAAGACATTCCTTGCACCAAAGGCTCTGCGATAATGGACATAGCTTTTGGGTGCAGTCATTGGATTACCTCAGTTATGGCTAAATATGGGTGAGACTCCTCCCATGGCTTGAAATGCATCGTAAATACTCCACCGGTGAGGAAATTTTCAGCCTCTCCAGCAAACAATCTCCCAAGCTGTCAAGAGGCATCCATGTCACATGGATAGATGCGGGGAATCGAGATAAGGAATTACTAACAGACAGAGTGGTCGATGCATTAACGAATGGAGTGTTCACCATTGCTACACACCTCGGACCAATACCCAAATTAATCAACATCTTTCAAATGAAAGACCAATTAACTTGATCATAAGCTTTGCTTATGATCTATCTTCAGGAAAAGTGATTGTTGGCTAGTCTCTTGGCCCCTTGAAAGCTTTCCATGTGGAAAATGCAGTGTTATGAATATATCTCCGCTAAACAAACCTTATTTTAGATTGCCGCACTACATACCAGGTAAATATCGACCAATTAGAAATCCAGAGAGATCCCCTTGAAACTTTCTGTTTATAATGAGCAGCTTTTAATAATTCGATTTCCAGAGAGATCCACTTGAAACTTTCTGTTTATAGTGAGCAGCTGCTAATAATTCAAAATTGGTGTGTTCAGATTTAATGTCTTTGGAAGTAAAACATGAACAAATATATTAACTCTGCACACTTTCAGGTCCTAAAAATTATTTATTCACCATCTGCTGGTCATCCAAATTTAAATCGGTCCTATTCAGTTTGGATGTTTGATTGGTCTAAGATACTGGAGCGTGTTCTTTGATCTCTGCCTCCACTGACTCCTGACAACTGCCTCTAGGTTCATATTTAAGCTCAAGGGCATCGAGATGGTGTATTTAAGCTCAAGGTAGTACTCTCTCTATTTATTATGGAGCGTGTTCTTTGACCTCTGCCTCCTCTGACTCCTGACAACTGCCTCTAGGTTCATATTTAAGCAAAAGGGCATCGAGATGGTGTATTTAAGCTCAAGGTAGTACTCTTTCTATTTCTTATGATTTTCATATCGGTATATCTCTTTTTGGGGTCTGTAGCATAACTTTACAACTGACCATCATATTTAAGCTCAAGGGCATCGACATGTTATATTGAAGCTCAAGGCAGCACTCTCTCTATTTCTTATGATTTTCATATTGGTATGTCTTTTTTTGGGGCCTATAAAATAACTTTACAACTGACCAAGCATAGTGGCATTGCTGAGGTGGTATGATGATCAAGGTGGTTTCTCAGATAGTTTAATGAACTGGACCATCTTTCCAAACACAAGTTGAATGCTAGCATCAAACATGCAATTGATTATGTCAAGCAGTTTCCTCCTCTAATTGTACCTTTGACAACTAATTCCATTGCATTTGTGGTGGGTGATTTTTGTAGCCATTCTTATCATTATTGCTTTCTTGGATCAATCTCTTTTTGAGGCACATCTATTTGGCCACAATTTGTTTTATTTGAAATTGTAACAACAATCTGTATAAAAGCTATCACATACAGTTTGCCTTCTCAGCAGACCCAGGGCCAATTGTTATTAAGTTTAAAGATATTATCTCCATCAATTGTCAAAATAGTTCCTGACTGAAATATTAGGATTGTGAATTTCCAATTCCATGAGAAGGCATCTTTCACACTGAATTTAGTGTATAAACCATTCCAGCAATATAAACATGACACTCATTTCTCATGTCAATAATGATAGATACTTATCTCAAAATAAGACAAGGCAAATGAGTCGAGGACTGCAACTCTCTGCCCAACCATACATGGGGCTGCATTGTGGTTTTCTTGCAACCCAATCACCCCCAAGCTAGATTGAGTTAAGGAGGTATGCTCAACGGATGAGACCAACACTGCCAACTGAATATACTGCAGACAATCCAAATGTCTGCCACCTCCACCTTGAATAAACACAAAGGAATCCAGAGACCTATGTCTCCACCCCTCAACCAAGCACAAGAGAGTCTAAAGACCTATGTCTCCACCCTCAACCAAACAAAAGTGAGTCCTCACAATCTCCCGTTGACCGATTTTGACTCGTGGTCAACGTGATTTTGACTTGCGAGTCAGTGATTGCAATGGGCTCGGGCGATGAGTCAGAAAAAATTAGGATAAAGTCAACGGTATTTTTTTTGGGTTTGCGTTTTTATTTTCCTTATTGCCACCACACCCGTGGAGTTCGTTGTTGGTTTTCTAATGCAACACGTGGAGACTAACATCGCAAGCGTTACAACTTACTTTGTCGTCTAGCCACTTTGACAACACTTTGTCTTTGTCGTTCGACACATGCAGTCACCAATTCTGGATAGCAAATAGGTCGATTAGAGCTCGGCTTTCGTTTTGTAACTTGTTGCTGCCCACACATCACAGCCACACTGAGTGTTGCATGTCATAGTCACGACTCACAGCAGTCTTGTTGTCGCCCGCCTATTCGGATTTTAGTCACACTACAATGTCGCGGCCCACCTATCCTAAAGTAAGTCGACTCAACTAAACTTGTCGAACTGTCAGCTGAACTTTGCGGAACAGTGAGGTTCTATCATGAAGTAAGTCAACTCAACTGAACTTGTCGAACTATCAGTTGAAGGTTCTGACTTTGAATTCACATTAACATACATAATATGTGTTTTTCCATTAAACTTTCCATAGTTTATTTATGGTGAATTCAGTGACAATTTTTATGATAGCAATAGTAATAAAATTTGAATCATGTTTTTGGTTGGGCGTTAATCCTGGTGGAATAACGATGGATTCAAGGAGTGATCCTTTTCATCCATGGTCGGTGGTGATCATGTCAGTAACATAAATTTATTTGGGTTTAATCCTGGTGGAAATAAAGATGGATTTAAGAAGAGATCCTTTTCATCCATGGTTGGTGGTGATCATGTCAGTTACATAAATTTATTTGAAGTCAACACGGGGACATTAAACCGAGGGTTGTCAAAGGATGGATTATTTTTATTTAATCATATTTTACTTCCATTGAAGTGGAATAATGGTGAAGGGTGGCTCTTACTGGGGATTCAATAGCAATTTTTATGGTATCAATAATAATAAAATTGCCGGGGTTCACCCTAGTGTAAATAGAGCTAAATTTAATCTCAGATCTTTTCTACCTATGGTCAGTGGTGATCCTATCAGTAAAAATAATGGCAGCGCTGTAAAAATAGATGTGGTTAAAACTGCCGCTAAAGAATGCCCTCAGAGACACAAGCGTACCAAGTATTATCATCTAGTATTTTGACCAACAGACAATGTTGATTGTTTTTTCTTTTCCTTCATTTGATTTTTAACCAATTTTTTCCCAAAATCTAGTCTGTATGACAATACCCATTATTGGTTGTGCTGAGTTGGGTTACCTTTTGTTGCATGGATCACAAAGCAGATCACATATATATTCATCTTTCAAATTTTAACTTCTTCATTATGATTAAGAAAGTTTCCAGGTTTGCAATGTGCATTGATTTCATTTAATTTTTCAGTTTTTTGTATCATTTTTATTTTTATTTTTTGTCTATTACAGGCCTACAAGAGCCACAAATTAAACACAAGTCCAAAAATTAATAATGCCGAGGGAGGAGGACTTTGTTTGGGCTTATTGTGACAAGATTCCTGGAGACCCCAGGCTCCTTTGTAAATTTTGCAAAGTGAAATGTAGTGGAGGCATTTATAGTTCAAGTACCACCTTGCACAGATACTCAACCATGATATCTCTGCGACAATGTTGACGAAAATGTCAAACACCAAGCAATCTTGGCCCTTGATATGTTGAGCCAGCCTAATGCTAAGAAAGCAAAGCAAAGCAAAATAAAGAAATAGGAACTCTTGGATTTGACCATTCTTCTTCCAATACCCCCTTGCCATCTCCCTCTATTGAATCCTCAATGTCGTTCCCAAGTTTCCCACACATGCCTCCAAGTCCAAGTCAAACTCAAGGCCAAATGAATCATCCTGCATTCAACACTGGAGGTGGAAACATATACACTTTTTTGCGCCCAACACAAAAATTGGTCCCCAAAGAAATAGGAACTCTTGGAGTTGACCATTCTTCTTCCAATACCCCCTTGTCACCTCCATCTGTTGAATCCTCAATGTCATTCCCAAGTTTCCCACACATGCCTCTAAGTCCAAGTCAAACTCAAGGCCAAATGAATCATCCTACATTCAACATTGGAGGTGGAAACATAAACACTTTTTCGCTCCCAACACAAAAACCGGTTCCCAACCTACCTTGGATGGCACTGGTTGGAAAAAAAATATCCATAGTCAGGGAAGGAAGGCCATTACTAGCTTTTGGTATTCTGATACACATTTCCACTGTGCCAGAAGTCCTCATTAGCAAGCTATGATTGATGTAGTTGTTGTTGCACGTCCAAGGTTCAAAGCCCCTTCATCAGAGAACCTTAGGACAAATTTGTTGTGAGAGAGTGTTGAAGATGTCACCTTAGGACAGATTTGTTGTTAGAGAGTGTTGACGATGCCATGCTTGTGCTATCTGAGTTTCATTCATCATGGGTAGAAACATGGTGCACTATCATGAGTGATGGATGGACAGATCAGAGGAATAGAACTTTAATAAATTTCCTTGTATCTTGTCCAACATGCATAATGTTTCTCAAATCAGTGGATGCCTCAAACAAGGTTAAGACTACCCAATTTATTTGTGAAATGGTGGAGGAAGTCGTTCAAGAAGTGGGAGAAGAACATGTACAAATTGTCACTGAGAATGCAGCTAATTATATGGTTGTTGGTAGACTTTTTGAGATTAGGCACCCCATTATCTTTTGGACCTCTTGTACTGCCCACTGCATAGATTTAATGCTTGAGGACATTGGTAAACTTCATTGGATACATGAGGTTGTGGAGAAGGCAAAATCCATAACCAATCCACACTATTGTCCTAAACACCATGAGAAAATACACTGAAGGTAAAGAGATTGTTCGACCTACAGTGACTAGATTTGCAACAATTTCATATCTTTGCAATATGTGGTCGAGCAAAGATAAATCTAAAGAGGATGTTCTTGGTACCTGAGTGGATAGCATCCATTCCAAGGCCCTTGAAGGCATTGAAATTGTTGCACTTGCGTTTAATGACAGATCTGGAAAGATGTCGAAGAGATTATTGCTATGACAAAGTCCCTTGTCAGAGTTCTCATGTACTTCAAGTCTTTTAACTTTTTCATTTTTTAAATTTCATTTCAAGCTTCTTTTTATTCTCAAGGTTGCATATTTCATTAAATTTGAAAGCTTGAACTTTCAAGATGGTTGATGGTGACAAACCCGCTATCGGTCACATTTATGAGATGATGGATCTGCAAAGGAGGCCATCAAAAGAAGATATGGGGATGAGGAGGTAAATTATTTGCCTCTTTGGGACATTATTGATGCAAGTTGGGATAGGCAATTGCATTCCCCCTTAAATGTTGTTGGGTACTTCTTAATCCCACAATATTTTTATGATAAGAGCAAATTTAATGAGGATGGGAATGTTGGCAGAGGACTTTTGACATGCATGGAAAGGTGCTTCCCTGTTCCAAAATTTAGAAGTCGTGTCTTTGAATTACAGGTTATACGATGCCAGCTAAATCATTTGCCTATACCAGTGCTATATGAGAAAGGACTAAGATGTTGCTAGGTACCCTTTGAGGCTTGAAGGCTTCACCAATTCATTAAATTGGTTTAAACTTTATTTTGTATGTTAAATGTTTTATTAACGTTTGTTGTCTTTTTAAGTTTTTACTATTTAGTATTTAGTACTTACTACTCACGAACAACTGCCACTTGCTAGGTCTTTGGTGGCAAAACTTTGGTAGTGATACGCTAGATTTGAAGAGATTTGCCATTCAAATCTTAAACCAATAATGCAGTGCTTTAGGTTGCGAGTGCAATTGGAGCATGTTTGAGAAAATACATCCTAAGAAGCGGAATCGATTGACACAAGCGCTTAAATGACTTTGTATTTGTCCATTACAATCTACGACTTCGCAACAAGCAAATACTAGGTGAGATCCTGAATTTGAAGGCTCCATAATCTAATTTGAAGTTTAAACTTTAATTCACATTTCAATCTCTCATGATAATGACAAGTTTGGATCATTCACCAATCGACCTTGAAGAGATAGATCTACAAACCACAAATGCATCAAATTGGGTCCAATTAGAAGAGGCTCCACTTTTAAGCCTACATGGCTTAGAGAACTTTGAGATTCAAACAAGCGAAGGAGTGGGAATAATCGCTTCTAGTTCTCACTCTAGGAGTCTTAGACTCTTAGTTACCGAGTTTTTACTGATTAGTATGCAGTATTTTGTAAACTTTTAGAAGCAGATGCTTCTGGTTCTATGTAGTCACTAGTTAGGAGTCTGGACTCAGAACTTTGAAGTTTGTACCATGTTTGGACTCATAAAATATATGAGATACTTATTCATTCATGATATTTTGGACATCTATTGATATTATGCATTGTTTCGACATGACTTTATTGAATATCAATGAATAATGTTTTTCTTTTTTTTTAATTCAATATATGTGTATCTCTTTATTTATTGAATTCACCGATTTTTTTCCGTTCCGATTAAAACTCCTCGCTCTTTTGCCTCGTCGATTTATTGTTGATTTAGAGTCTGGTAACATTGGTCAATACTCCTATTGCTCAACCAAATTGTGTTTCTCCTCTGTGTGCTATCGAAATCCAAGATCCCTTTGTGTAAAGTTGCCTTTAAACACCCCTTTACAACTTTGTTACACACTCTTACTCTGGTGGTGTTACACGTGTTGTTACACACTCTTACTCCTATGGTGTTACACTTGTGTTGATGTGCATGCCTCCTCAATAACAATACAATACCTCCTCAATAACCATAAGATGGATCACCTTCTACACAGGTGTTCAAGTCTCCTCAGGGACTATACAATGGATCCTTAGCATCAATAAGATTGATCACATTCTGTGCAAATGTTAAGGTCTCCTCAATGATTATATGATTGCTCATCGTTAGCACTGATGTTCATGTCTTGTCAACTCGAAATTTCCAGCATTTTCTTTTACATACATGATCTGTTTTCTCTCTACCTACGTTTTTTCCCTCTTTGTTCCTGCTTTCCTTTTTCCCCAACCCAAGAAAAAATGAACCTCTGCCAACATATATTCTTCTTATCTAGCTATTCGTTCTCCTCTTTCTTCCACCCAGTACGCCTCCACTTTCGCTGCTCAAGTCCCATCTTGGCGTTGTTCTTTTCTAGTCTAGCCAAGATCTTCAATTTGTTGTGTCTGTCTAGCCAACATGTTGCAGGCCAATCACATTGGAGCGAAATTTCAAGGATGTTAGATTTAAGTCACGAAGAGTGACTTCAATCTAACATCCTTGGAATTTTACTCGATTTCCTCAAAGGAGATGCCAATTTGTCTTGGAAGATTTGCTTGTTGATCACTCTTTGTTTCTCATCTCTACTATTGGCAAATGCCAACAGACAAATATTGAAATCTCAGCATCAATCCCTTGAATAGGTGCTAATTTGGAACAAAGGATTCTTTCAACAATACTACAATTTCCCCCGACATATATATAGCTGATAATAAAAAAATATTTTCCCTATGCTTTAATTAAAAGGTCTTTCCCACACCCAAAACAAATCTATTCTCCTAACAAAATTTAGATTCGGTGGTCCCAAATCATATATATTTGCTACAATGAGGTCAATCACCTCTACAGGTAGAGTAAGCTTCTAAGTGAATGATTAGGCATTGGATTAAAAGTAACAAGATCAAAAGTTGCTATATATAATATATACAACCTCCTTAGGGATTAGGTCGTCTAACTCTTCTAGAGCACTCAGCTTCCTCCAGTCTCTTGTCTGTCACCACAAAGTTCAAATGAAAGAACACAAGTTTAACCACATTACCATAACCTTCTTAGGGAATAGGTCCTCTAACTCTTCTAGAGCACTCAGCTTCCTCCAGTCTCTTGTCTGTCGCCACAAAGTTCATATGTTACCATAATCTTTGGAGCCCATTGAAACAATTATCTTATTTCTTAGCTTGGAAAACGATGAAGCTTAAATTCTTTGTGTCTGGCAGATTTTCGTTCCAACAGTGTTTTGATTCCAATAGCTAGTTCAAAAAACAAAGTTGTAAAGAGTAAGTCATGATTCTCTAGAAGATAACTAGCAATTAAAGAGGAAGGGGCCACACTTGAGCATCACTGGGAACCACACTCAAGCATCACTGGGAAATTTTGTACCTCGACAAAGGCTAATTGTAAAGAGTCATAATGAGACACTTCCTCAGGTGCCTGAAATTAATAAATAAATAAAAATGTACCTCGACAAAGGCTAATTGTAAAGAGTCATAATGAGACACTTCCTCAAGTGCCTGAAATTTTTATTCTATATTCTTCTTCTCTTTCTAATTTTGTAGATCAATAGCAATTTTTCTACTATCTTCTTCTTCTCTTTCTAACTTTGTAGATCAAAAGTATTAACTGTGCTTGGAAAGGAAGAATCAAGGATCAAAAGCATTAATTATATTTAGATAGGAAGAATCAAGAAAGCATTTCCTATACATAGTGATAACTCATTTCTTAATATGAAAAAAGGATCAATAGAATTAATTGTACTTGAATAGAAAGAATCAAGAAAGCATTTCCTGTACATAGTGATAACTCATTTCTTACTATGAAAGCATATTGACAGGCCAATGAAGCAGTGGTTCACTCGTGAGGTTGATGAAGAGTACCAAGCTCCATTCCTACAAAGCTCTACCCTGCTCGAATAGCTTGAATTTTAGTAGGTCGGGTGTTACTCCTAAACAAATTTGGCATATAGATACCCTCAGAATTTGGAAAGGGTGCTGTTCTTTAACAAAATTGCTATGTAAAGATAACCATCACATCATATTTGTTTCATATGAGAAACAAGAGATATAATAAAATTTATTTAACAGGAAACCAGAAGATTCCCCTAGAATCTGGGAAGGGTATTGTTCTTTATCAAAATTATAATGTAAAGATAACCATCAGATCATATGTGTTTCATTTGAGAGACGAGATATAATGAAATTTATTTAAGAAGAAGAAACCAAAAGATACCCCTAGAAACTGGGAAGGGTATGGTTCTTTATCAAAAATGTAATGTAAAGATAACCATCAGATCATGTGTTTCATGTAAGAGACAAGCGATACAATGAAATTTATTTAACAACAACAAATCAGAATCTACAATATGAACTCCCAAAAACATAATCTTACATATTTCAGTATGTGGAAGTTCATGGTTATTTAGAGTTCAATTATAATTATAATTTCTGGACTTTAAAATTGTGAAAGTCTACCCATTATCAAGGAAGTGAGAGACACTCTACCCATCATTGGCAGATCAAATTGACCAAATTGAAACTTTGAAGGGGAGCAAAGCTTCAATTGGATTCTCTAATGATGGCTAAGGTGTCCACTCAAAACAATGGGAATGTTCCTAAGTTATTAGAGTTAAAAATCTGTCTTACTTGAATCATCTTCTAGGCTATTTTTTCATAAATTTGTTAAATTAGATTCATAATTTTCACGTAGCTAATTTGCTCAAATACCCAAATAATTTTCACGTGACTAATTTGCCCAAATACCCAAATATCAAACTCTGGATGCTAGGGGTAACAACTGTCACAAGTGTAAGGGACAAATAAATGCAGTCACTCTACCTCAAACCAGCACAATTAAGCAAGGAGAAAGACAATTCACCCTCATGATATAATTGTTATGCATCTTACAATTAATCAAGGAGAAGGACCATTCACCCTCATGATATAATGGTTATGCATCTTAACCCCAGGAAAAGGATCACAAACAGGTTCTTTCCCCTCTACCAGTATCAATGGCTAAAAGTCACATTAATTTGTGGGGCGGCAAAATGAAAGACCCGTAGCAACTGAAAATGGAGATAGAGATAAAGCAATGGATTCAATCTTCTTAGGCATTTGTCACTTCTGTTGCTTGCTTTTATCTCCTCGTTGTCTAGTTAAAAAATAAAAACTGTTTTAGTTGTTATTTTAAGGGTATTGCTCAGATATATCAATGTTAATGCCAGAGGTAATGAGCAAATTAGAAAGTAGGGAAGCTTGGACAAGTGGCCACCAAAAGTGGTCACACCTACCATGGGTAGGAGATGGAAAACATGTGTGGTACCTCCACTGGTGACCACACCTACCATGGGTACAGGTTGGCAAAAATGTGCAGGACAATGTTAATGCTAGGGGTAATGAGCAAATTATAAAGCAAGGAGACTTGGACAATTGACCACCAAAAGTGGTCACACCTACCATCAGTAGGGGATGGCAAACATGTGTGGGACCTCCACTGATGGCCACTCCTACCCTGGGTATGGGTTGGCAAACATGTGTGGGACCTCCACCTCAAACCAACATGATTGTTGATAATTATAGCTTGGACAGGTGCCTCTACAAATTCTAAGAGTCAAGCATGCAGAAGACGTCCAAAATCCTTTTTAGGTGTTTGCTCATGAGAAGTGATTAATATGATTTATTTCCCCTAGTCTAACTTAGGAAAAGTACACTAATTAATTTACTTGATTAATGTTTGCTATTTAAGGAATTAGATCGAATCTCTACCGTTGATCTCAAGTGAGATTTATGATCTAATCTTAGACACTCATCACGTTGATGTCAGTGAAACTTATGATTTAATCTTAGCCACTCATCACCTAGGAGATTAGGGTTAGGGATTTGGCTTAATGAAATTATAACTATAAGTCTAAGGGAGAGGTGAAAGACACATTATTCTTGGAGGAGCAATTTTCTCAGAAGTGAAAGACTCAAAATTGAAGAGAAGAAGAAAAGGGTGCAACAAGGAGATTTCAACAAGAAGAATTCAGGAGCCAAGATCTTGGAGAGACCGGAGGGCGAGATTACAACAAGAAGAATTCAAGAGCCAAGATCTTTGAGAGAGAGGAGGGCGAGTTTTGTGAGGCAGCCAAGTTCCAGTGGAGGATTGCGCACGACCTAAAAGAGGGGTCAATTTCTCTGATGCGTAGGGGACTGTATAGATGGAAAAGAAAAGGTTGAATTGCAAGAGTTGAGTTTTTAAAGGCCGAAAATCTTCGAGAGTAGAATTTTCTAGCAGGCCGAAATTTCTAGGAGGTGATATTTCCAAGTTTTAAATTGATGTATTTCCTGTGTTCTCTAAGGGTTGTTTTCCTTGGTAAAGGGGCCCTAATTTTCTTAAGTAATAGAAAAGTGAAGGAGAATTTGTTGGGCAAATATTTGTTATTGTGAATGATTTTCTATTTTTAATTCCACAAATTATGAAGTTAAATACCAATGTATTTATTTTTAACAATTTTAGGTGAAATATTTTTTGGGTATAAAATAAATTGCTAGGAAAATTTAATTAGTTCTTGTATAAAAATTAACATGGTATCGAAGCACTAAAACTTTGAGGAGAATGAATATCAATTTGTCACAAGGGTTGTAACGACAAAATAATTTATTTTTTTAGTTTTATGGGGTTTCAGTATTTGATTTAGAAGTTGTGAAGATGGTTGCAACTGAGTTGGGGTTTGAAGACCTGTTGGAGGGTGCATCCAGCTATAAGTCTGTAAGAGGATATTATTAGTGTTAATGGAGAATGAGATTTGGGAGCCTGCGAGTAGCATGCCCACCCCGTGTTGATGTTTCACAACTAGCTGCCCGTAACCAAAAGAGCGTGAAGTACAAGAGAATCATCTTGGATGGGGTGAGAGATCATGTGATCCCTCATCTTTATAGGAAGAAATCTGCAAGGGAAATGTGGGGAAATGTGGGAGGCTTTGACTAAGTTCTAATGAAAATGGTGTTGAAGGAGAAGTTGTGGAACAACAAGATGTCCAAGTTAAATACAGTTGCAACATCTCTCACCAAGATCACATAGGTCCAAGATGAGTAGGCTAGAGATGGGAAGGCAATATCAAATTAAGAGTTGGTTAGGACAACCTTACATGGATTTTCAAAGCCATGGGTATTCTTCAACAAAGGGATCAAAGCAAGAGAGAACCTAACTAGGAGAGGTTATGGGATGATTTCATTCAGGGGGAGATTCAATTCAAGGAGTCTTTTCATGGGACCTAGTCCAAAGGTGATGATGAGAACCTTGCCCTTGTTAATCGGGCAAGGAAAGGAATGGGGAAGAACAACACAAGAGGAAAGAATACCTTAAAAGCGGGAGAAAAGGAGGACATGAACAAAGTGAAATGCTTTGCAAATCACAAATTTGGCCTATATGCAAGTCAGTGTCCAAACAAAAATAATGGCAAAGGGAAGTCACAAGTTGCAACACCAATAGACTCAAAAGTGAGCAAGTTTTCCAACAAGTTCGAGGAGTTCAAGGTAGTAACATGTCTTTCTGGCACCACTGATAAATATGCATGGTTCGTGGCCAGTGGAGCATCTCATCATATGACGTGATTGTAGGAGTAATTTGCCAGCATGAGAGAGAATGACTTTGTAGAGCTTGGCAAAAGTGCCAAGTGTGCAATAAAGGGCTTCGAGCTATTCAATTCCAACTAGAGTCAGGTGAACCCTTAGATATTACAGATGTTTTTTATGTTGTAGGGCTAGACAAGAACCCTCTTGCAGTCTCAGCCATGAAGGACAAGGGATATGAGGCTTGTTTCCAGGATGGGTAGGTGATTATCAAGTCCAAATCTTCAACTTCTAACACAAGATGAGTTATTGGGAGGAGAGAAGGTAGCATGTACATGATGAAGGGTTAGCCGGTACGTGCCTTGGTTCATGATAGTGATAACTTTGTGCAAGTTGTGGCATAGGTAAATGGAACATTTGAATCACAAGGCTTTGCCTATATTTTGGGAGATTGTCATTAATCTTCCTTAGTTTAGTGTGGAGGAATAGGGTGTTTGCAAAGGTTGTGCACTTGGCAAGTATGCCAAGACCACTTTCCCATGCAATGATTCCAAGTCCAAAGGGTTGTTGGATATAGTACATTCTGATGTGTGTGGTTCTATGTCAGTAGGGTCCTTGAGTGGGTACAACTATTATGTGACTTTTATAGGTGATTGCTCTATGAGGACATGGATTTACTTCATGAAGACCAAGGATAAGGTCTTTAATCGGTTTCGAGAGTTCGTGGAAAACCAAACTGGGAGGAAGATCAGAGTCCTTAGGTTGGACAATGAGGGTGAGTATACCTCAAATGAGTTCAAGGAATTTTGCAAATAGGAAAGCATCAAGAAAAGATGACAGTTCCTTACAACTCCCAACAAAATGGGGTTGTTGAGAGGAAGAATAGTGCCATCATCGAGGTTGTTAAAGCCATGATCCGTAATCAATATCTTCCCATGTTCCTATGAGGAAAAGGATGCAACATAGCAATTTATATTCAAAACAAGAGTCCTCACAAGGTCTTAGGGGATAAGACTTTTGAGGAGATGCTGACAGGAGTGAAACCAAAGGTTGGGCATTTTTGTATCTTCGAGTGTCCAGCGTATATCCATGTACCATCAGAGAAGAGGACAAAGTTGGAGCCCTCAAGACAAAAGGGCATTTTCTTTTGGGTGCAATGAAACTTCCAAGGCATATAAGGTGTGCATTCCATCACAAGGGAAGACAAAGGTGAGCAAGAGGCTTTGAAGGTTGAGGATGTTGATATTTGCAACTATCGTCAGTCTTCATTGCTGGAAAAAGTAACTAGTTTCGGTCTTCATAATTGTCATTATGTATATCTTAACGTAATGAGCAAAAGAAGAAAGAAAAATATTATTTTCAAGCATGAGTTTCATGCTTTGCTTTATTTTGTTGATCAACTAGGTCAAGCATGCATTTCATGCAGTCAAAAGAGTCATTCTCATTTATACAAGACCCATTTGTGCAAGTTGTAACATGTGAAAGATATTATTTTTGTGTCTAGAAAGTAAATTTGACCTCCAAGACCAAAACAGCCCTGCCAGTGAAAAGTCGACCTAGGAGAGGCTTATTCAACCTAATCTGAAGGGTATGTAAGGAAGAGAGTTTGAATCATTCAAACACACTTCAAAAGTTCAATCTCAAGCAAGAAAAGGGAGACAAGAAGAGCGAAGAACAGGAAGTCAAAGAGCAAGAAGAAAAATCTGATTTTTTGCTTTGATTCTCTCACACGTGTGAAAATTAGGAATTTTGCAGCTACTAAAAGGCCAAGAATTGCAAGTCTGCACTGTAAGTCTGATGTAAAGGGTCGAAACTAAGATTTGGAGCAAATTCGAAGAAGAATGACTTTTGTTGACTTTGAAGACTTTGACTTGCTTAAGGAAGGATTCCTTGGAGGGTTGACTTGGTGCTTGGAGGAGGTTTTAACTTTGGTCTTTGGGTCTTGAATTTCTCATTTGACTTGATTCTATAAAAAGAGAAGAAGTTATTTCAATGTCTTCCCTTGGGATTTTGCCCTGGCTTGGAGCCTAAATTTTGTGTTCATTGTCTTTTATGATCTTCATGGTTTATGCTCTTGCTAATTGTCTGATGAAGAAAATCTAATAAAGAATAATAAGAAGTTAACTAAATTTCACAAGCAATTATTAAGGATAAGGAGAATTGTTTAAATGCATGACCTACTAAGTTTTCCAACATTCATAATGTATGCTTGAGCCATTATGAATTTGTAAAGCATATTTTTAAACGCTAAAGAAAATTATTTTGTGACACGTCCCATTTGAACTTTCAAAAGAAAGAAATTCAAAATGTAAAGTTTTTGGCTCCAAATGGTTATGTCGACCTCCTCCCTTCTCAAATAGTCAAGTTGGCTCCAACAAAGGACACACCCATTCGGCCTAAAGAAAAACTATATAAAGTGCCAATTCGTTCCTCTATCAAGCTAAGAAGGAGCTCGCATCTTTTGTGGAAATTTCGGATGGTCTGAGACAAGCTTTTTTGTATGTTTTGAGGCAGCTTTGAGGTAGTTCGCCTGGCAGTTCTGAGGTAGTTCTGAGGTAGCTTGTTCATCTACTCTAAGGTAGAAAAGCTCGCAGTTCCGAGGTAAAAATTCTCACGGTTCCGAAGTAAAAAAGCTCGCAATTCTGAAGCAAAGAGACTTGCATCTTTGAGGCATCATATTTGAAGCAAAGAGACTTGCATCTTAGAGGCATCATATAGTATAAGTTTGAGGCAGCTAAGAGGAGCAAAGATCGACATCTGAACCATCCTAGTAGAGCAGCATTTTTGAGGCTAGAGCAAAGTTTGTTTTGAGCGAGATTGACCTGACTAGAAGGATGGACCTTGGACCAAGCTTGACTTAGTTATTGACCTAGATGTGTCTCTATCAAAATAAAGAATTCTCTATTGAAAAGGGTGGTTGGGTTTTACTCCATTGTGGGTTTTCCCAGGGTAAATCTCTTGTGTTCTTGTGTGGCTGTCTCTTTATGATCCTTCTATCTTATTTACTATATGATTGATGTCTTATGTGTAATTATTGAATGATGGAATTAATGAAAAAAATAAGAAAAGAAAAAATCATCAAAAATAATTACCATTAAAGAAGACCATGTAAAAATCAACAGACGAGAGGCCAACACCAGCAACAACTACTCAGTCTTCAGATCAAGAGGAGGAGCAAGAGGCACCTTCTAGTTCTGTTAAGAGGAGGCTGAAATGGCTAGAGTAGACACTAAGAGATGCTCAAGAGCATGTGGAGGCTCTTAGTAGTACTTTCAAGGAGAGCAAACCACCGAGATAGTTTCCTCATTAAATGGCACTCATGACTGACATCATTGACTATGAGACTAGCAATTACGAGGAGGCAATAGGTCAACAAGTTTGGCAAGACGCCATGGTAAAAGAGTATGTTTCTATCATGAAGGATGATGTCTAAGGCATTCTATTGCAGCCAAAGGGGAAATTAGTCGTTAGTTCGAGATGGATCTTCAAGATCAAACATGCTACAAATGGGAGCATATAGAAGTACATGGCTAGGTTCGTGGCCAAAGGTTTTTGTTGGACACCTAATCCTCTATGGGTTGGTGTGAAATGTGAACAGTCACCAGAGTCCAAAAGACCACTTGGTATATGAAGACCAAGGGTCACAAGGAATTGTATTATTGTTAATAGAATGTATCTCACAGTTATCCTACTCTAGTTGTCTTCTCCATGTGTGTTTGACATGGTATCAGAGCGGGCGATTACCTGCCCTAAATTGAGCCACTGATTTTGTGGCCTTTCTGCCTAATAACTCTGCAATGCGTATCAGAGTGGGTTGGTCAGACCTGCCCCTTTGCCATTCAGATTTGTGATTTTGAATCCTCTATCCACCAAATTTGAGTTGAGTTTTCTGCCTACTGTTCCATATAAAAAAATAACGGACAAACGCACCCAAGGATTTTTAAGAAACGATTGATATGTTTTATACCCAGCGTTCCCTTTGCTCGTCATTTATGTTTGTGCTCCATCACTGACCGTTTGCCTTCTCTTCTGACAGAATAAAAAATAAATAAAAATAAAAATAAAAGGTAGAGGTTCTTTCTGGCAGATAGAGTGATATCTATTTCAGTGATAACACTCCCTGCACATGTTTGCGGCATTTCAATTCTCTTTGTGCATGTTAGCGACATTCTGAGAGAGGAGCTCTGCATGTTTGTCTTGTGTGCCATTCTGAAGTTAACTATTGTAGTTTGGTACATAGTTATATAGCAAAGCAGCCAAGGTTTACATAATAGAATGATTCTTTATAGAGGTGATGTATTCATATTGTGCGCATACAACAATTTTGTTGTGGTTTATTATCCATGTCAAGGTGATGTATTCCCTTCTGGCGGTTTCAATCTTGCATTAAATTGGTAATTTCTCCTAAAAGATTTGCATTAAAGAATGAGTTTAAGTAGCGTCGATTATGACTTCCAGTTCGGTGAATTAGTCGATGATGTTTCCATTCTAAACTGAATTTTATACTCCACAGTTAAACACAGAATAAGTTCTCTAACTGTAATCCCTAGTGAAGTTCGGCTCGCTTTTTTGCAACGTGAAGGAATTTTAATATGTTGAAGTTGTTATAGGTAAAGAGAAAAAAAAAGAAGGTTCCTGTGCTTCCATATGCCTTGATATCTATAGTGAACACTTTTGGACTCTTTCACTTTCAAGTTCAAAAGTTTGGCAATTTAATTTTCTAAAACCATTGTTTCTACAAGTACATTTTTGGTCATTTGTTGACTTGAATTATTTGAATAATGAAGAAAATCCATTGATTATTAGAGTTATTAAGCACTTTAATAGTATCTACTGGTGGAAGCACAGTTAAAGTCAGCAAAGACACTCTCGGAGATATTCAAACCTCTACAACATGCACAAGAAAACATAGAATTTTTGCAGTTTGAATCATAGTTACAACGAGAAGAATTACAACAGTGGAGTCATCATTCTGAACTTGTTTCTGTTCAAAACATTGAGACAGACTCCCATCAACATCAAGAATATAAAGTTGAGGTTGGCCATATGAAAGATCAACAGCAGCAACAACAGAATGTTAAATGCCAACATTGTGACCGAGTTGACCATATGAAAGATCATTGTTTTGATCTTCATCCATGTGAGCATTATCATAAAACCACTCATTCTTCAAACACATGCTTCAAAAACAAATCTCCTACAAGAACAAAAATTCACCTTGGATGGATCACTTCTTGGCAATGGGCTTCAACAACGAAGAAGATATTTCAGTCATATGTCAGAACTTGTTCTAGAGTATTGAACAATCTTACATTTGAGTTTTCTCCATCTTCTCACCTTGTATCTGACAAGGGGGGAAGTGATGGTCATCTACAAGCTTCAAAGCCACATCAAGCAAGCCTGAGCCACAACCTGTCATACTAGATTTAGAGTTGTAGCCAGAGAGGATGCTCCTGAGCATGCCATTGGTTGGTGGTTAGCCTTAAACCATCTATGCGGGGTAAGACCTCCCTTTTCAAGCTGAGTTTCACCTTCTTCAAAGAATTGGGGACACTTCCTCTAGCAGAAGACTTCAGTTTCTTGCCAGTTCTGGAAGAGTTCCAAGAATTGCATTAAGCATTCCAGAATTGGTGGTCATCCTTAAACCATCGCAAGTTGTAGACCTCCCTTTTCTAGGTTGAAGGTCTCCCTCTCCGAAGCATTAGGGACAATTCCTCTAGCAGAAGATTTCAACTTATTGCCAGACTTGGAAGAGTTCTAGAAACTGCACTAAGCATCCCAGTGTTGGTTGTTATCCTTCAACCACCCCCTTATACCAACATTTCAAAGAACACAATCAGCCTAGTGTTGCCATGCATTTTTGCACATTTTTTTCTACAACTCTCTTCTTGGACTCATACATACCCCTTCGGATTAAGGGGGAATGTTGGGCACCTAATCCTCTATGGGTTGGTGTGGAATGTGACCAGTCACCAGAGTCCAAGAGACCACTTGGTATATAAAGACCAAGGGTCACAAGGAATTGTATTTATATGTGAATATTGTTAATAGAATGTATCTCACATTTATCCTACTCTGGTTGTCTTCTCCATGTGTGTTTAACAGTTTTTCCCAAAAGGACGGAAAGGATTACGAGGAGACATTTGCTCCAAACATTGGATACACTTATGTTAGGGCTCTTATGTTTATTGATTCAAAGATGGGATGGAGGATACATCAGTGTTTTTTTAGTACTAGTACATATAACATGTCCTTTACTTCCAATGAACCTCCTAACTCGAGTTGGAACTTAACAGTTCCAACACCCCTCACTGCATTCTTTGCATCAGTACCACCACAAACAAGTCTCAATCACTATCCATTAGACTGCTAAATAGCTCCTAAGCCTCTTCTTACATGGTATGATGCACCACTATCCAGGTACAAGTCAATCCTTCTGATGGTGTCGGTTGATAGATAAGAGACAAATGAGAAGCCCTTCTTAAACTTCAATGCAAACTCATGAACCATTGTTGACACTGATGTTTGTTGCAACTTCCCCTTCCCCTTTTTCTTCCTCTCTAAACATTGTGATACATAGTGCCCATTCTTATGGCATGCAAATCATTTCATTTTGCTCAAAGCCTTCTTCGTTCTAGCTTGTGAAGTAGCATGTCCACATGTATTTTTCTTCCTCTTTCCTTGCCTTTCTTAATAGGTAAGGGAAAGGTTCTCATCATCACTCCTCTATTGGCCTCCTAGAGGTTCCTCCTTAATCACCTCCTGAACAAAATCATCCCATAATCTTTCCCAATTAGGATGATTCCCTTCATGAAAAGAGTCCATAACTTAGTGAAGCCATTCAAGATCGTCCTTACCAATTCAGCCCCTGTCATGGTCGCCCTAACCGTTGCCAACTCATCACATACCTATGTGATCTTTGTCGAATAACTAGTCATGGTATTTGCTCTAGTCATCTTAGTGTTCTTGAGTTTCTCTCTTAGCACCATTTTTCTGTTTGCATCATCACTCTGATAAAGCGTCATCAGAGCCTCCCACATGTCCCTTGTTGTCTTCTTCTCAGATAGGTGAGGAATCACATGATCCCTCACCTTATCCAAGATAATTCTCCTAGCTTTCACATACTTTTAGTTATAGCTGGCCAATTATGTAACATCTATAGGCATCGTGAGTTTGGAGTTAGCAAACTCCCATATGCCCTTCTCCATGAGAATCAATGAAACCCTCACCTTCCGAGGACTGAACTTAGATGCACCCTCAATGCTATGTACACTATGGTTGATATGTGGCTCCCACACAAACTATAGGACTGTGACTCTCCTTTGTCGACTTCATTGTTGTCACCATTACTCCAATGCACCAGCTAGTATGGTCTCCTTCTAAGAGGTGATCACCCATCACTACTCGTTGTATACAAACTGGCACCACGCTTATGCAACTCTCCAACCTTGTATGCCCCTTGTATAATCTTTGCTTCGTTATCGGCAGCACTTCTAAGACTTCACCCAATCTATGGTTGACTGCTAGATTCCTCTACAACACGGCTCTCCTTGTTTGAATGACTATGTTTTGACCACTTTGCGGCACCATATGGGCTTTACAATCGCAACTCTCTTGTCAGCTAACAGTTTTATTGCTGACCTTGCTAGATTTGATGGCAGCTGGATTTTTCCTCTTAGCCCAACCACTATTGTCCTCAACAATTGGTTTTCGTTGCCCCATACATCGTTGACACTGACTCAACAATGGTTACAGGCAGCTTCTTTGACAACCCTCTCCTTCCTCACATACACAACTTGTTAGAGTTGGCTTGCCCTACAACTGCCAACTACTATTTTGGTTGTTGGCTTGACTAGCGTCCCATTCGACCTCTACCTCTTCTACTACCAATTCAACCTCTATGATTACCACATCCCTTGTGGTCTCAAATCGCACCATTCTTTGTGGTGCCTAATAGATCTGCCAGCAAATATTCACCCTTTCAGTCTGAGAAGTTATTATAGAATTCATCTTATCAGATACTTTGTTTTGGGTTGAGTGTTTTCTACTTCATTTATTCATGCTTGGATGATTTTGTCTAGTAATTAGCTAATTATCTGGCCTTTGAGTTCAATTGTTTTGCAACCAAATCTGAAACCCTGAAGTTGATATCCTTTGACTCCATGCCCAACGGATTTTTGCTCAGTCCAACCACTCCATTAAAACCTTTACCCTACCTAAGATCTGGAGACTGATCTGAGCAAACAACTAGTTGTTGAAGTGACATTGGACAACTGAGTTCTAGAGAGAGCACTCTCTAGGTTGGAAGGGCCACTTCCGACCTCCAAGACTAGTTGAAGGGTTGACTCAGAATTTGCCTTTATACAACGGGGTAAATTATGAGTGATAACAAATCCCGAGCATTCACCTGAAAATTGTTTATTTGGGGGGTTGAGTGACTTGCTATTCATGCGTGTGGAGGGTTGACTTGCACATCTTCTCATGGGGTTTAGTTGTCCACATATCTCTTGTCTAGTTTGATTAAACAACTTTAATAAAGGGGCACATTTGAGGATGCAATTATTACTACTATTTGTTTCTACTATTTGTTTCTACTATTTGGTATATTTGACAGTTTACATCACACCAAGGAGGCCATGCTCACAAATGCAAAAACAAAGATCCATAGTAGTGGAAAAACAAAAACAAAAACAAGAAACTAACCCTCTATCACAAAATATAACTCACCCTTTATGTCATTGCCTCTACCTTTGTTATAGTGCCCCACATCTTTCTCACACAAGATATTAAGTCGTTTCATCAGTGCACCTCCACCTTCTTTAACCTACATTGCATTCAATTTAAACAAATGAGAAAATTATGAAGTAAGAGTTAAATTAAGACAATTAACAAAATTATATACTAATAAATAAGTAAATTACTTAATACATACCTCCATTACCTTGTCCAATACACTTTTGAAACTAAACCAAGAGCATAGGTTGTAATGACTTGTTTAACTGCAACCCCTTCGCCCCCAAACCAAAAAATATATATATATATATATATATATATATATAGAAGAAAAAAAATATATCAAAACAACCACAAATTAAGCATGGCCATGCTCACAAATGTGAAAGTAAGAAAAAGCACGAGTAGAAAAAAAAATCACAACAACAAAACCAAAATAAATAAATAAATAAAAAAAACACAACAACAACAAAACTAATAAAATAAAACAAGAATAGAAACAACAAATGGACACACCAATCTCCAACCCCAAAATGCGTCGATGGCCAACCAAGGACACCCTGCACACCAAAAATATGAATAATATTAAATATACACAAAATGATCAGAGTAACATAAAAATATCTAATGAAAAATCTTAATTAGAGACCAACGATATTATAAGTAACCTTATGCACTAGAATTCAAACTTAATACATTAAGAGGAAGGAAAATTTTTGTATTTGAAATGAGAAGGATTTCATCACAAATCATACACAAATTTTGTACCAAGGAACAAATCCCCTCTACATTTGTCTTACCTTTACACTCTACTACAATCTCTCTCTCATAAAGATATTTTAGTAGTTTCATTAGTGATTATTCACATTCCATTATTTGCATTGCATTGAACTCAAAATACTAAATACACACAAAAGGTTGTGAGATATTATGAATAATTTCATGCACTAGAATGTACATCTTATGTAAAGACAAAATCATAAACTGTAAATAGATAAGGAGGGATGATCATATATTGGTAAATAGTGGATCATATATGAATATGTGCGTCAAAAAAAACTCACATGTACCTTTGCACTCTACTACAGTATTTTCCTCAGAAATAGATTTCAACACTTCAGTTAGTGATTCTCCACATTACATTACCTGCATTACAATGACGTCGATAATTAGATAGATGACAAAAAATGTAAGATGCCTTCCATTTAAATACACACAAATGGAGCCATACATATCAACTCAATCCTCGAGTTCACCCATTATGCTTGTGTAACCACGAGTTGTTAGGACCTACCTTAAGTTCCCACACAATGTACCAAACAGAGATTTAGATATATTATGAGAAATCATAAACCAAAACTAAATGTCTTGTGAGTAATATTACACAAAAGTACATCTTATATATTTCAAGAATTTAGTTAGTTATTCTCCATATTACATTATTACATTACCCGCATTACAATGTGGTCAATGATTACATAGATGAAAAAAATGTAAGATGCTTTGAATTTAAATACACACAAATGGAACCATACATATCACCTCAATCTTTGCCTTCATCCATCATGCTTGTATGAACATAGTTGTTAGGACCTACCTTAATTTCCTACACAATGTACCAAACAGAAACTTAGATATATTATGTGAAATCATAAACCAAAACAAAATGTCTCATGAGTAATATTATGCAAAAGTGCATCTTATGTAATGTCCAAAAATCATAATTACAAAAGAAGGGGGAAGGGGAACGGGAAGATATCCATGTCAGAACCAAAAGATAACGCACTTTTTACCCTTGTTCTCCTACACATTAGCAAGTCTCTCCCATTCAAAAACAATTATGTAATTTTCTCAATACTCCACCACCTTACTTTGCCCACATTTGCAGACCACACACTATATATTTAAATCTAAAATGAAATAATATGCATCTATTTAAACATGAGTCTTGCAACAAAATATAACTCACCCTCTATCTTTGCTTATACCTTTGCTATGGTAAGTCACATCTCTCTCACGCAAAGAAAATGGTACTTTCATCTGTTTCCTTTCACCTTTCTTAATCTGCACTGCATCTACATTTCAATAAACACATGTTACAATGATAAAGCAACAAATGAATTAAATAAAAGTGGACATAGAACCATATAATTATGTAGTAACAAACAAGTAAACCCCATGTTTCCCTTCACCTTTCTTAATCTGCACTGCATCTACATTTCAATAAACACATGTTATAATGATGAAGCAACAAATGAATTAAATAAAAGTGGACATAGCACCATATAATTTTGTAGTAATAAACAAGTAAAGCCCCTCATATATACCTATGTATTTTTCTCAATACACCACCACCTCCCTTTGCCTACATTTGCATACCACCCACTATATAAATAAATCTCAAATAATATAATATGCATCTATTTAAACATGAGCTTGGCAAAAAAATATAGCTCACCCTTTATCTTTGCTTATACCTTTGTTATTGTGCCTCACATCTCTCTTATGCAAAAAAATAGTAATTTCACCAGTGTTCCTTCACCTTTCTTAATTTGCACTCCATCTACAAATCAGCAAGCACACATGATATAATGATGAAGCAACAAATGAATTAAATAAAAATGGACGCAAAACCATATAATTATCTAGTAACAAAAACATAAAGCCCCCCTACATACCTTGTTTGTCTTTATGCATAAAGAAGCAAATTCCTCATACATACCTATTTCGCCTTTGCCCGTTATACTTGTGGACTCTAGATAATCCCTAAATCCACACTACTGAACCCAAAAAAAACGTGAACCAAAAAAAAATAGATTAAAAAACACACAAGATAAAAATGCCAAACAATAAATTAGCATGGCCATGCTCACAAAAACAAAGATACAACAACCACAACAAGGAAAAAACAAAGTAAAACAAGAAAAGGAAAAATATAACAAACAATATAAAAAACAAAAATAACAAAAGACAAAAATACAAAAATAACAAGAATAAAAATAAAAAGACAAATAAGAAATAGACTCTGCACTATAACTGCAAAAAGCATCAACGGCCATTCAAGGGCACCCTGCACGTCAACAAAATAAATAAGTATTAGATAGAGATTAGAAAATATTATGAGAAGTATTAAATAAATATCAAATATTGTGAGAAATATGAAGCAGAGATCAAAATATCTTAGTGATTCTCCACATTACATTACCTGCATTACAATGGCGTCGATAATTAGATAGATGACAAAAAATGTAAGATGCCTTGCATTTAAATACACACAAATGGAGCCATACATATCACCTCAATCTTCAAGTTCACCGACTCTGCTTGTGTAACCACGGGTTGTTACGACCTGCCTTAAGTTCCCACACAATGTACCAAACAGACACTTAGATATATTATGGAAATCATAAACCAAAACTAAATGTCTTATGAGTAATATTACACAAAAGTACATCTTATATATTTCAAGAATTTAGTTAGTTATTCCCCATATTACATTATTACATTACCCGCATTACAATGTGATCAAAGATTACATAGATGAAAAATAATGTAAGATGCCTAGAATTTAAATACACACAAATGGAACCATACATATCACCTCAATCTTTGCCTTCATCCATCATGCTTGTATAAACATAGTTGTTAGGACCTACCTTAATTTCCTACACAATGTACCAAACAGAAACTTAGATATATTATGTCAAATCATAAACCAAAACAAAATGTCTCATGAGTAATATTATGCAAAAGTGCATCTTATGTAATGACCAAAAATCGTAATTCCAAAAGAAGGGGGAAGGGGAACGGGAACTGGAAGATATCCATGTCAAAACCAAAAGATAACACACTTTTTGCCCTTGTTCTACACATTAGCAAGTCTCTCCCATACAAAAACAATTATGTAGTTTTCTCAATACTCCACCACCGTACTTCGCCCACATTTGCATACCACACACTATATATTTAGTTCTTAAATGAAATAATATGCATCTATTTAAAAATTAGTCTTGCAACAAAATGTAACTCACCCTCTATCTTTGATATTACCTTTGCTATGGTGCCTCACATCTCTCTCACGCAAAGAAAATAGTACCTTCATCTGTTTCCCATCACCTTTCTTAATCTGCACTGCATCTACATTCAATAAACACATGTTACAATGATGAAGCAACAAATGAATTAAATAAAAGTGGACATAGAACCATATAATTATGTAGTAACAGACAAGTAAACCCCCTGTTTCCCTTCACCTTTCTTAATCTGCACTGCATCTACATTTCAATAAACACCTGTTATAATGATGAAGCAACAAATGGATTAAATAAAAGTGGACATAGAGCCATATAATTATGTAGTAATAAACAAGTAAAGCCCCTCATATATACTTGTGTATTTTTCTCAATACTCCACCACCTTCCTTTACCTACATTTGCATACCACACAGTATATAAACAAATCTCAAATTCCTTTACCTACATTTGCATACCGCACACTATATAAATAAATCTCAAATAATATAATATGCATCTATTTAAACATGAGTCATAAATCTCAAATAATATAATATGCATCTAGTTAAACATGACACCTGGCAAAAAAATATAACTCGCCCTTTATCTTTGCTTATACCTTTGTTATTATGCCTCACATCTCTCTTATGCAAAAAAATAGTAATTTCACCAGAGTTCCTTCACCTTTCTTAATATGCACTACATCTACAAATCAGCAAGCACACATGATATAATGATGAAGCAACAAATGAATTAAATAAAAATGGACGTAGAACCATATAATTATGTAGTAACAAAAACATAAAGCCCCCCTACATACCTTGTTTGTCTTTATGCATAAAGAAGCAAATTCCTCATACATACCTATTTCGCCTTTACCTGTTATACTTGTGGGCTCTACATAATTCCTAAATCCACACTATTGAACCCAAAAGAAAATGTGAACCAGAAAAAAATAGGTAAAAAATCACACAAGATAAAAATGCCAAACAATAAATTAGCATGGCCATGCTCACAAAAACAAGGATCCAACAGCCACAACATGGAAAAAACAAAATAAAACAAGAATATGAAAAATATAAAAAGACAAAAATACAAAAATAACAAGAATAAAAATAAAAAGACAAATAAGAAATAGACTCTGCACTATAACTGCAAAAAGCATCAATGGCCAACCAAGGGCACCCTGCACGTCAACAAAATAAATAAATATTAGATAGAGATTAGAAAATATTCTGAGAAGTATTAAATAAATATTAAATATTGTGAGAAATATGAAGCAGAGATCAAAATATCTTAGTGATTCTCCACATTACATTACCTGCATTACAATGACGTCGATAATTAGATAGATGACAGAAAATGTAAGATGCCTTGCATTTAAATACACACAAATGGAGCCATACATATCACCTCAATCTTCGAGTTCACCCACTATGCTTGGGTAACCACGGGTTGTTACAACCTGCCTTAAGTTCCCACAGAATGTACGAAATAGACACTTTGATATATTGTGAGAAATCATAAACCAAAACTAAATGTTTTATGAGTAATATTACACAAAAGTACATCTTATATATTTCAAGAATTTAGTTAGTTATTCTCCATATTACATTATTACATTGCCCGCATTACAATGTGGTCAATCATTACACAGATGAAAAATAATGTAAGATGCCTTGAATTTAAATACACACAAATGGAACCATACATATCACCTCAATATTTGCCTTCATCCATCATGCTTGTATAAACATAGTTGTTAGGACCTATCTTAATTTCCTACACAATGTACCAAACAGAAACTTAGATATATTATGTCAAATCGTAAACCAAAACAAAATGTTTCATGAGTAATATCATGCAAAAGTGCATCTTATGTAATAAACAAAAATCATAATTCCAAAAGAACGGGAAAGGGGAACGGGAACGGAAAGCTATCCATGTCAAAACCAAAAGATAACACACTTTTTTCCCTTATTCTCCTACACATTAGCAAGTCTCTTTCGTACAAAAACAATTATGTAGTTTTCTCAATACTCCACCACCTTACTTTGTCCACATTTGCATACCACACACTATATATTTAAATCTAAAATGAAATAATATGCATCTATTTAAACATGAGTCTTGCAACAAAATATAACTCACCCTCTATCTTTGATTATACCTTTGCTATGGTGCCTCACATCTCTCTCACGCAAAGAAAATAGTACTTTCATCTGTTTGCCTTCACCTTTCTTAATCTGCACTGCATCTACATTCAATAAACACATGTTACAATGATGAAGCAACAAATGAATTAAATAAAACTGGACATAGAACCATATAATTATGTAGTAACAGACAAGTAAACCCCCTGTTTCCCTTCACCTTTCTTAATCTGCACTGCATCTACATTTCAATAAACACCTGTTATAATGATGAAGCAACAAATGAATTAAATAAAAGCGGACATAGAGCCATATAATTATGTAGTAATAAACAAGTAAAGCCCCTCATATATACCTATGTATTTTTCTCAATACTCCACCACCTTCCTTTACCTACATTTCCATACCACACACTATATAAATAAATCTCAAATTCCTCTAACTACATTTGCATACCGCACAATATATAAATAAATCTCAAATAACATAATATGCATCTATTTAAACATGAGTCATAAATCTCAAATAATATAATATGCATCAACTTAAACATGAGCCTAGCAAAAAAATATAACTCGCCTTTTATCTTTGCTTATACCTTTGTTATTGTGCCTCACATCTCTCTTATGCAAAAAAATAGTAATTCCACCAGTGCTCCTTCACCTTTCTTAATCTGCACTGCATCTACAAATCAGCAAGCACACATGATATAATGATGAACCAACAAATGAATTAAATAAAAATCGACGTAGAACCATATAATTATGTAGTAACAAAAACATAAAGCCCCCCTACATACCTTGTTTGTCTTTATGCATAAAGAAGCAAATTCCTCATACATACCTATTTCGCCTTTGCCCATTATACTTGTGGACTCTAGATAATCCCTAAATCCACACTATTGAACCCAAAAGAAAATGTGAACCAAAAAAAAAAAAAATCACACAAGATAAAAATGCCAAACAATAAATTAGCATGGCCATGCTCACAAAAACAAAGATGCAACAGCCACAACATGGAAAAAACAAAATAAAACAAGAATAGGAAAAATATAAAATAACAAAAATAAAAATTCAAAAATAACAAAAATAAAAATAAAAAGACAAATAAGAAATAGACTTTGCACTATAACTGCAAAAAACATCAATGGCCAACCAAGGGCACCGTGCACGTCAACAAAATAAATAAATATTAGATAGAGATTAGAAAATATTCTAAGAAGTATTAAATAAATATCAAATATTCTGAGAAATATGAAGCAGAAATCAAAATATCTTAGTGATTCTCCACATTACATTACCTGCACTACAATGACGTCAATAATTAGATAGATGACAAAAAATGTAAGATGCCTTGAATTTAAATACACACAAATGGAGCCATACATATCACCTCAATCTTCGAGTTCACGCATTATGCTTGTGTAGCCACGGGTTGTTATGACCTGCCTTAAGTTCCCACACAATGTAGCAAACAGACAGATATATTATGAGAAATCATAAACCAAAACTAAATGTTTCGTGAGTAATATTACACAAAAGTACATGCTATATATTTCAAAAATTTTATTAGTTATTCTCCATATTACATTATTACATTACCCGCATTACAATGTGGTCAATGATTACACAGATGAAAAATAATGTAGGATGCCTTGAATTTAAACACACAAATGGAACCATACATATCACCTCAATCTTTGCCTTCATCCATCATGCTTGTATAAACATAGTTGTTAGGACATACCTTAATTTCCTACACAATGTACCAAACAGAAACTTAGAAATATTATGTCAAATCATAAACCAAAAAAAAAAAATGTCTCATGAGCAATATTATGCAAAAGTGCATCTTATGTAATAAACAAAAATCGTAATTCCAAAAGAAGGGGGAAGGGGAACGGGAGCGGGAAGATATCCTTGTCAAAACCAAAAGATAACGCACTTTTTTCCCTTGTTCGCCTACACATTAGCAAGTCTCTCCCATACAAAAACAATTATGTAGTTTTCACAATACTCAACCACTTTACTTTGCCCACATTTGCATACCACACACTATATATTTATATCTAAAATGAAATAATATGTATCTATTTAAACATGAGTCTTGCAACAAAATATAACTCACCCTCTATCTTTGCTTACACCTTTGCTATGGTGCCTCACATCTCTCTCACGCAAAGAAAATAGTACTTTCATCTGTTTCCCTTCACCTTTCTTAATCTGCACTGCATCTACATTTCAATAAACATATGTTACAATGATGAAGCAACAAATGAATTAACTAAAAGTGGACATAGAACCATATAATTATGTAGTAAGAAACAACTAAACCGCCTGTTTCCCTTCTCCTTTCTTAATCTGCACTGCATCTACATTTCAATAAACACGTTTTATAATGATGAAGCAACAAATGAATTAAATAAAAGTGGACATAGAACCATGTAATTATGTAGTAATAAACAAGTAAAGCCCCTCATATATACCTGTGTATTTTTCTCAATACTCCACCACCTTCGTTTACCTACATTTGCATACTACACACCACATAAATAAATCTCAAATAATATAATATGCACCTATTTAAACATGAGTCATAAATCTCAAATAATATAATATGCATCTATTTAAACATGAGCCTGGAAAAAAAAAAAAAATAGCTTACCTTGCTTATACCTTTGTTATTGTGCCTCACATCTCTCTTATGCAAAAAAATATTAATTTCACCAATGTTCTTTCACCTTTCTTAATCTGCACTGCATCTACAAATCAGCAAGCACACATGATATAATGATGAAGCAACAAATGAATTAAATAAAAATGGACGTAGAACCATATAATTATGTAGTAACAAAAACATAAAGCCCCCCTACATACCTTGTCTATCTTTATGCATAAAGAAGCAAATTCCTCATACATACCTATTTCGCCGTTGCCCGTTATACTTGTGGATTTTAGATAATCCCTAAATCCACACTATTGAACCCAAAAGAAAATGTGAATTCAAAAAAAAAAAAAAAGACACACAAGATAAAAATGCCAAACAATAAATTAGCATGGCCATGCTCACAAACACAAAGATACAACGTCCACAACATGGAAAAAAATAAAATAAAACAAGAATAGAAAAAATATAACAAACAATATAAGAAAAAAAAAATAACAAAAGACAAAAATACAAAAAGAATAAGAACAAAAATAAAAAGACAAATAAGAAATAGACTCTACACTATAACTGCAAAAAGCGTTAATGGCCAACCAAGGGCACCCTGCACGTCAACAAAATAAATAAGTATTAGATAGAGATTAAAAAATATTTTGAGAAGTATTAAATAAATATCAAATATTGTGAGAAATATGAAGCGGAGATCAAAATATCTTAGTGATTCTCCACATTACATTACCTGCATTACAATGACATCGATAATTAGATAGATGACAAAAAATGTAAGATGCCTTGCATTTAAATACACACAAATGGAGCCATACATATCACCTCAATCTTCGAGTTCACCCACTATGCTTGTGTAACCACAGGTTGTTACAACCTGCCTTAAGTTCCCACACAATGTACTAAACAGACACTTAGATATATTATGAGAAATCATAAACCAAAACTAAATGTCTTATGAGTAATATTACACAAAAAGTACATCTTATATATTTCAAGAATTTAGTTAGTTATTCTCCATATTACATTACCCACATTACAATGTGGTCAATAATTACATAGATGAAAAATAATGTAAGATGCCTTGAATTTAAATACACACAAATGGAACCAGACATATCACCTCAATATTTGCCTTCATCCATCATGCTTGTATAAACATAGTTGTTAGGCCTACATTAAATTCCTACACAATGTACCAAACAAAAACTTAGATATATTATGTCAAATCATAAACCAAAACAAAATGTTTCATGAGTAATATTATGCAAAAGTGCATCTTATGTAATGAACAAAAACCGTAATTCCAAAAGAAGGGGGAAGGGGAACGGGAATAGGAAGATATCCATGTCAAAACCAAAAGATGACGCACTTTTTGCCCTTGTTCTCCTACACATTAGCAAGTCTCTCCCATACAAAAACAATTATGTAGTTTTCTCAATACTCCACCACCTTACTTTGCCCACATTTGCATACCACACACTATATATTTAAATCTAAAATGAAATAATATGCATCTATTTAAACATGAGTCTTGCAACAAAATATAGCTCACCTCTATCTTTGCTTATACCTTTGCTATGGTGCCTCACATCTCTCTCACGCAAAGAAAATAGTACTTTTATCTGTTTCCCTTCACCTTTCTTAATATGCACTGCATCTACATATCAATAAACACATGTTACAATGATGAAGCAACAAATGAATTAAATAAAAGTGGACACAGAACCATATAAATATATAGTAACAAACAAGTAAACCCCCTGTTTCCCTTCACCTTTCTTAATCTACACTACATCTACATTTCAATAAACACATGTTATAATGATGAAGCAACAAATGAATTAAATAAAAGTGAAGATAGAACCATATAATTATGTAGTAATAAACAAGTAAAGCCCCTCATATATACCTGTGTATATTTCTCAATACTCCACCACCTTCTTTTACCTACATTTGCATACCATACACTATACAAATAAATCTCAAATTCCTTTACCTACATTTGTGTACCACACACTATATAAATAAATCTCAAATAATATAATATGCATCTAGTTAAACATGAGTCATAAATCTCAAATAATATAATATGCATCTATTTAAACATGAGCCAGACAAAAAAATATAGCTCACCCTTTATCTTTGCTTATACCTTTGTTATTATGCCTCACATCTCTCTTATGCAAAAAAATAGTAATTTCACCAGTGTTCCTTCACCTTTCTTAATATACACTCCGTCTACAAATCAGCAAGCACACATGATATAATGATGAAGCAACAAATGAATTAAATAAAAATGGACGTAGAACCATATAATTATGTAGTAACAAAAACATAAAGCCCCCCTACATACCTTGTTTGTCTTTATGCATAAAGAAGCAAATTCCTCCTACATACCTATTTCGCCTTTGCCCGTTATACTTGTGGACTCTAGATAATCCCTAAATCCACACTATTGAACCCAAAAGAAAATGTGAACCAAAAAAAAAAAGATAAAAAAAACACACAAGATAAAAATGCCAAACAATAAATTAGCATGGCCATGCTCACAAAAACAAAGATACAACAACCACAACATGGAAAAAAACAAAATAGAACAAGAATAGGAAAAATATAACAAACAATATAAAAAAACAAAAATAACAAAATACAAAAATACAAAAACAACAAGAATAAAAATGAAAAGATAAATAAGAAATAGACTCTGCACTATAAATGCAAAAGGCATCAATGGCCAACCAAGGGCACCCTGCACGTCAACAAAATAAATAAGTATTAAATAGAGATTAGAAAATATTCTGAGAAGTATTAAATATATATCAAATATTGTGAGAAATATGAAGCGGAGATCAAAATATCGAAGTGATTCTCCACATTACATTACCTGCATTACACAATGACGTCGATAATTAGATAGATGACAAAAAATGTAAGATGCCTTGCATTAAAATACACACAAATGGAGCCATACATATCACCTCAATCTTCGAGTTCACCCACTATGCTTGTGTAACCACGGGTTGTTACAACCTGCCTTAAGTTCCCACACAATGTACCAAACAGACACTTAGATATATTATGAGAAATCATAAACCAAAACTAAATGTCTTATGAGTAATATTACACAAAAGTACATCTTATATATTTCAATAATTTAGTTAGTTATTCTCCATGTTACATTATTACATTACCCGCATTGCAATGTGGTCAATGATTACATAGATGAAAAATAATGTAAGAAATGGAACCATACATATCACCTCAATCTTTGCCTTCATCCATCATGCTTGTATAAACATAGTTGTTAGGACCTACCTTAATTTCCTACACAATACCAAACAGAAACTTAAATATATTATGTCAAATCATAAACCAAAACAAAATGTCTCATGAGTAATATTATGCAAAAGTGCATCTTATGTAATGACCAAAAATCGTAATTCCAAAAGAAGGGGGAACGGGAACGGGAACGTGAAGTTATCCATGTCAAAACCAAAAGATAACGCACTTTTTTCCCTTGTTCTCCTACACATTAGCAAGTCTCTCATACAAAAACAATTATGTAGTTTTCTCAATACTCCACCACCTTACTTTGCCCACATTTGCATACCACACACTATCTATTTAAATCTAAAATGAAATAATATGCATCTATTTAAACATGAGTCTTGCAACAAAATATAACTCACCCTCTATCTTTGCTTATACCTTGCTATGGTGCCTCACATCTCTCTCACGCAAAGAAAATAGTACTTTCATCTGTTTCCCTTTGCCTTTCTTAATCTGCACTGCATCTACATTTCAATAAACACATGTTACAATGATGAAGCAACAAATGAATTAAATAAAAGTGGACATAGAACCATATAATTATGTAGGAACAAACAAGTAAACCCCCTGTTTCCCTTCACCTTTCTTAATCTACACTGCATCTACATTTCAATAAACACATGTTATAATGATGAAGCAACAAATGAATTAAATAAAAGTGGACATAGAACCATATAATTATGTAGTAATAAACAAGTAAATCCCTTCATAGATACCTGTGTATTTTTCTCAATACTCCACCACCTTCCTTTACCTACATTTGCATACCACACACTATAAATAAATCTCTAATTCCTTTACCTACATTTGCATGCCACACACTATATAAATAAATCTCAAATAACATAATATGCATCTATTTAAACATGAGCCTGGCAAAAAAGTATAACTCACCCTCTATCTTTGCTTATACCTTTCTTATTGTGCCTCACATCTCTCCTATGCAAACTATTTAAATATGAGCCTAGCAAAAAAATATAACTCACCCTCTATCTTTGCTTATACCTTTCTTATTGTGCCTCACATCTCTCTTATGCAAAAAAATAGTAATTTCACTAGTGTTCCTTCACCTCTCTTAATCAAATCAGTAAGCACGCATGATATAATGATGAAGCAACAAATGAATTAAATAAAAATTGACGTAGCCATACAATTACGTAGTAACAAAAATATAAAGCCCCCCTATATACCTTGTTTGTCTTTATGCATAAAGAAACAAATTCCTCATACATACATATTTCGCCTTTGCCCGTTATACTTGTGGACTCTAGATAATCCCTAAATCCACACTAATGAACCCAAAAGAAAATGTGAACCAAAAAAAAATAGATAAACAACAAGGAAAATGTCAACGAAATTAGCATGGCCATCTCACAAAAAACAAAGATACAACAAGCCGCACATGGAAAAAAAAAAAAAAACAAAACAAAAAAAAAAAAAAAACAAAACAAAAGACCAAAATACAAAAATAACAAGAATAAAAATAAAAAGACAAATAAGAAATAGACTCTGCACTATAACTGCAAAAAGCATGAATGGCGAACCAAGGGCACCCTGCACGTCAACAAAATAAATAAGTATTAAATAGAGATTAGAAAATACTCTGAGAAGTATCAAATAAATATCAAATATTGTGAGAAATATGAAGCGGAGATCAAAATATCTTAGCGATTCTCCACATTACATTCCCTGCATTACAATGACGTCGATAATTAGATAGATGACAAAAAATGTAAGATGTCTTGCATTTAAATACACACAAATGGTGCCATACATATCACCTCAATCTTCGAGTTCACCCACTATGCTTGTGTAACTATGGGTTGTTACGACCTGCCTTAAGTTCCCACACAATGTACCAAACAGACACTTAGATATATTATGAAAAATCATAAACCAAAACTAAATGTCTTATGAGTAATATTACACAAAAAGTACATCTTATATATTTCAAGAATTTAGTTAGTTATTCTCCATATTACATTATTACATTACTCGCATTACAATGTGGTCAATGATTACATAGATGACAAATAATGTAAGATGCCTTGAATTTAAATACACACAAATGGAACCAGACATATCACCTCAATCTTTGCCTTCATACATCATGCTTGTATAAACATAGTTGTTAGGACCTACCTTAATTTCCTACACAATGTACCAAACAAAAACTTAGATATATTATGTCAAATCATAAACCAAAACAAAATGTATCATGAGTAATATTGTGCAAAAATGCATCTTATGTAATGACCAAAAATCGTCATTACAAAAGAAGGGGAAAGGGGAACGGGAACGGGAAGATATCCATGTCAAAACCAAAAGATAACGCACTTTTTGCCCTTGTTCTCCTACACATTAGCAAGTCTCTCCCATACAAAAACAATTATGTAGTTTTCTCAATACTCCACCACCTTACTTTGCCCACATTTGCATACCACACACCATATATTTAAATTTGAAATGAAATAATATGCATCTACTTAAACATATTATGAGTAATATTAAATAAACACAATATTCAAAGAAATACAGATGATATAATGATGAAAGAACAAACGAGTCTAATAAAAATGGACATAGAATCATATAATTATGTCGTAACAAACAAGTAAAGCACCCCATACATACCTGCATAGTTTTCTCAATACTCCACGATCGTCCTTTACTCATATTTGTATACTACACATTATATAAATAAATCTCAAATAATATAATATGCATCTATTTAAACATGAGCCTTGCAACAAAATATAACTCACCCTCTGTCTGTGCTTATACCTTTGCTATGGCACCTCACATCTCTCTTACACAAAGAAAATAGTAATTTTAACAACGTTCTTTCACCCTTCTTAATTTGCACTTAATCTGCACTACATCTACATTTCAACAAACGCACATGATATAATGATGAAGCAAAAGATGAGTTAAATAAAAATCGGCGTAGAACCATGTAACTATGTAGTAACAAACAAGTAAATTTGTCCACACATACCTTGTTTGTCTTTATGCATAAGAAGCAAATTCCCCAAACATACCTCTTTTGCCTTGCCCATTACACCTTTGGACTCTGGACCATCCCTAAATTGACACTATTTAACCCAAAAGAAAATGTGAACCAAAAAAATTAGATAAAAAGACACACAAGATAAAAGTGCTCACAAAAACAAAGATATAATAAAGACACATGTGCAAAAAAAAAGAAAAAAAAGAAAAGAAAAAAATATATAATATTATATATATATATATAAATATATATATATAACCAAAAAAAACAAAAATCAAAATTTTAAAAATAACAAAGAATAAAAATAAAAAACAACTCTGCACTATAATTGCAAAAAGCGTCCATGGCCAACCAACGACAACCTGCATATCAACAAAATAAATAAATATTAAATAGAGATTAGAAAATATACTTAGAAATATTAATTAAATATCAAATATTGTGAGAAATATGAAATGAGATCAAAATATCTGATGAGAAATCTCAATGCAAACTGAAAATCTTATGAGTAATCTCCTCACTAGAAAATACATCTTATTCAAACACCAAAAATCATAAACACTAAATAAGTCAAGAGGGAAGAGATCTAGATTATTTGCAATATAAAAGATTACATAGCAAAACTACCTGGATTTTGCAATCAAAAGAAAATTGAACTCCGAGATTGGCTTCTGCACTCCAATGTTTGCTTCATGAAAATATTTTATGTTTTCATCACGAAACCTTCAAATTCTTTACTTACATTCATCGCACTCCAATAATGAAACAAATAATTAATGTGTAGATGGCTCAAATTTAAATAAAAGCAAATATGGGACCATCATAAATATCCCGACAACATAGTTTCCATATGAAAGAATAAATGGTTCTAACACCAATAGGAACCAACAATAGCAAAAAACAACAAAACTAACAAAAAGAAAACAAGATAAACAACCAATAGAAACACAAATTTGCAACCACAAAATGCGTCGAGGCAACCAAGAAACCCTACCACCAGAAAAAAATTAAATAGACATGTTATAATAAAACACATGATATAATGATGAAGCAAGAACGCAAAATGATATAATGCAACAAATGAGTTAAATAAAAATGGACATAGAACCTTATAATTATGTAGTTACAAAAAAATAAAACTCCCATACAAACGTTGTTTGTCTTTATTCATAAAGAAGCAAATTCCCCATACATACCTCTTTCGCATTTGGCCATTACAATTGTGCACTCTAGATCATCCCCAAATCCACACTATTGAACCCAAAAGAAAATGTGAACCAAAAAAAATAGGTAAAAAACACAAGATAAAAATGTCAAACAATAAATTAGCATGGCCATGCTCGCAGAAACAAAAATACAACATAAACATGGAAAAAACAATATAAAACAAAAACAAAAAACAAAAAAAATATAACCAACAATATAAAAAGACAAAAATAACAAAATACAAAATATAAAAATAACAAAAGAATAAAAATAAAAGAAAATAAGAAAGACTCTGCACTATAACTCCAAAAAGCATCCATGGCCAACCAAGGGCACCCTGCACATCAACAAAATAAATAAGTATTAAATAGATTTTTGAAAATATTGTGAGAAATATTAAATAAATATCAAATATTGCGAGAAATATGAAACGTATATCAAAACATTGTATGAGAAATCTTAATGCAAACTGAAAATCTTACGAGTAATCTCATTCACTAGAAAATACATCGTATGCAAACACCAAAAAGCATAGACACTAAATAAGTAAGGAGGGAAGAGATCTAGAGTATTTGCAATATAAAAAATTACATAGCAGAACATACCTGGATTTTGCATCAAAAGAAAACTGACCTAAAGCTTTCCCTCTGCACTCTACTACAACGTTTGTCTCATGAAAATATTTTAGTAGTTTCATCGTGAATCTTTCACATTCATTTACCTACATCGCACTGCACTCAATAATGAAACAAATGATTAACAATGTAAGATGACTCAAATTTAAACAAAAGCACATATAGGACCATACGTAAACACCACTGCAAAATAGATTTTCGTACCAAAGCATGCATGGGTTTTATACCAAATAGACACCAACAATAGCAAAAATAAAACAAGAGAAACCATTGATAAAGACACTAATCTGCAATCCCAAAATGTGTTGAGGGCCAACCAAGAACACCTTACAGACCAAAAATAATATTATGAGTAATATTAAATACACACAATGCTCTAAGAAACACACACGATATAATGTTGAAGCAACACACGTAATATAATGATGAAGCAACAAATTAGTTAAATAAAAATGGACATAAAACCATATAATTATGTAGTAACAAACAAGTAAAGTCCCCCATACATACCTGTGTAGTTTTCTCAATACTCCACCACCTTCCTTTACCCACATTTGCATACCACACACTATATAAATAAATCTCAAATAATATAATATTCATCTCTTTAAACACGAGTCTTGCAACAAAATATAACTCACCTTCTATCTTTGTGTATACCTTTGTTATGGTGCCTCACATTTCTCTTACGTAAAAAAATAGTAATTTCACCATTGTTCCTTCACCTTGTTCCTTCACCTTTCTTAATTTGCACTTAATCTCCGTTGCATCTACATTTCAACAAACATACATGATATAATGATGAAATAACAAATAAGTTAAATAAAAATGGACCTCGAACCATGTAATTATGTAGTAATAAACAAGTAAAGCCCCCCATTCGTACCTTGTTTTCCTTTATGCATAAAAAGCAAATTTCCCATACATGCCTCTTTTGACTTTGCCCATTACATCTATGGACTCTGGATCATCCCTAAATCCACACTATTGAACCCAAAAGAAAATGAGAACCAAAAAAAAAAAATTAAAATACACAAGATAAAAATGTCAAACCATAAATTAGCATGGCCATGCTTACAAAAACAAAGATATTGCAGCAACAACATAAAAAAGACAATAAAAAAATAATAGAAAAAATATAACCAACAATACAAAAATCACAAAAGAATAAAAATAAAATGAGAAATAAAAAATAGACTTTGCACTATAATTGCAAAAAGCATCCATATCCAACCAAGGGCACTCTGCACATCAACAAAATAAATAAGTATTATATAGAGATTAGAAAATATTTGGAGAAATATTAAATAAATATCAAATATTGTGAGAAATATGAATTAGAGATCAAAATATCTTATGAGAAATCTTAATCAAAAGTCAAAATCTTATGAGTAATCTCATCGCTAGAAAATACATTTTATGCAAAGACCAAAAAGCATAATACTAAATAAGTAAGGAGGGAAGAGATCTAGATTATTTGCAATATGAAAAGATTACATAGCAGAACATACCTGGATTTTGCATCAAAAAAAAACTGACCTCATGCTTTGCCTTTGCATTCCAATGTTTGTTCCATGAAAAAAGTTTAGTAGTTTCATCACAAATCCTTCACATTTCTTTACCTACATTGCATTGCACTCAATAACGAAACAAATGATTAATAACGTAAGGTGGTTCAAATTTAAACAAAAGCACATATAGGACCATACATTAGTATTGCTACAGCATAGGTCTCCATACCAAGAGAAACAATAGATAGAGATAGTAATTTGCAATCCAAAAATGTATTGATGGCCAACCAAGGACACCCTACATACCGGAAAAAAAAAAAAAAAAAAAAAAAATAACATGAGTAACATTAAATACACAATTTTCTATGAAAAACAAAACAAACATCAAAACATTTTACGAAAAACCTTAATTATAGACCAACAATATGATGAGTAAAGTACAATTTATGTAAACAATAAAAATCAACCACCCCAAATGATAAATAGCAAGAACTGTGGTATTTGAAAAGAGAAAGGAATCTTAACAAATCATAAACAAATTTTGTACCAAAAAAGAACTTACTTCCACCTTTGTTTCTGCCTTTGCACTCTACAATAATTTCTCTCTCATTGAGATATTTTAGTAGTTTCATTAGTGATCCTCCACATTCCATTATTCGCACTGCATTGTACTCAACAAAACATTATGAAAATATTAAATAACAATAAGAATCGTAAAATCTTAAATACATGAGAGAGGATCATATGTATCGGTAAATAGTGTAACATATACGGATATTTGCACCAAAAGAAAACTCACCTCTATCGTTGTGCCGGCGATAGCCTCTCTCTCACAAGTATATTTCAAAAGCTTAGTTTGTGATTTCTCCATGTTACATTGCCTCTCTCTCACAAGCATATTTCAAAAGCTTAATTTGTGATTTCTCCATGTTACATTGTCTGGATTACATTGTGGGAAATTATTAGATAAATGACATATAATGTAAGACACCTTAAATTTAAACGTGCACACACATATCTCCTCAACCTTATCTTTCACCCACTACAACTATGGAATCATGTTTTGTTAGGATCTTTCCCTCTCAATGTACCAAATAGAAATCAAAATAGAGAATTTAATATATTATGAGAAACTAGAAACGAAAATAGGAAGTCTTATGAATGATATTATGATAAAGCACATGTTATGCAATGACTAAAAATCTTTCGAAAATTTTTGAATGTATAATAATTGGTTTATTACCCCCCAAGTGCTCAAGCCATCCCCTCCAAGATCAAGTTGACCTTCCAAAGAGACACACCTATTCGCATGGATGAACAACTATAAATAGAGCCTATTCGCTCTCCTCCAAGACAAACTTCGGATCTCTCATTAGCTCTACGGAACACTTTGGATCTGAGGCATATCTCTTATGTGGTTAAGTGTGAATTTGTGGTATACATATTCTATGGAATAGCACAAGCTTGACGCAATATATACTCATGTGGAACAGTGCGGCTCTGTGGCCTACATATCTGTGGAACCTTGCAAACCTGAGGCAATATATACTCTATGGAACAGTGCAGGTATGTGGCCTAAATCTCTGTGGATATGAGAAGGTTGTTAGAGGGTTGGCTTGGCACTTGTGGGAGATCACCTTGCTGGTCATTATTTGTCTATGTGATCTTATCAAAGATCTTATCGAAGATATGCTATAGCTATTTTGGCTGATGTACAATTGATGAAGTGACCTCTCTCTCTCATAAGGAAAGATTATTAGGTTTTACCCTTTGTGGGTTTTGCCCTGGTTATTGACCTAAATTTTGGTGTCTCGTCTCATTATTTACTGTGATCTCTATTGCTCTATTGAAGAAGTTAATGGTTTAAATTTTTCATTTTGGTTAATGGTTTAAATTTTTCATATATAACTGCTTTGTATGAAAATGTTTCATATATAAACTGCTTTTCATATAGTACTGATAATGCTAAGAGAGGATTTGTGAGACTCTTTGACCATTGATTGTTGGACACGTTAAGGCAAATTTGATTGTTGTTGACTTTGTTGTTGACTTTGACAATTTGACCAAAGTTGACTTTTGAAGTTCATATTGATTGGACATTGGTTTGTCTATTTGAATAGTCAAAGTTTGACTTTGACTCTTATGGATTTGGGCTCATTGTACTCTTCGTTGAACATTTTATGACAATCTAATAGAAGAATTTTCAAAGGGCTTCCCCCCCCCTTATGGGGTTTTTCCCTGGTCTTTGACCAAACTTCGACTCTTATGGATTTGGGCTCATTGTACTCTCTGTTGAACATTTTATGACAATCTGATAGAAGAATTTTCAAAGGGTTTTCCCCCTTATGGAGTTTTTCCCTAGTCTTTGACCAAATCAATCTCTTGTTGATGTTCTTGATTGTCTCCTATTGTCATTGCATTTATTGTTCTATCTTCGATTATTGTTGATTATAGGAAGATCTAATTGTTATTGAAAAGATTGTTAATTGAAGAATTGAATTGGACTAAAGTAATTGATATAATATAGAGCAGTGGAAAATTAACATGGATGAGTATTTTGCAAACCTATGTTGCATTTAGCACAACTGAAGTTGAGTGTATAGCTGATTGTTTAGCCTGTTGTGAAGTAGTTTGCCTTCGAAAGTTGTTTGTTGGTTTGTTTGACCAAGTGTTGGAATCTACCATGATATATCCAAAGTTGTTAGAAGCTTTCTGAAAATCGGCTTTTTCATGACAAGTCGAAGCACAATGAGATAATGTAGCACTATATTTGGGATGTTGCCCAAAGAAGAGTTGTGAGGCTCAAATACATTTTTGCTGATGAGCAAGGTTGTTGATGATTTGACAAAGCCACTATCCCAGATGAAGTTTGTTTGCTTCTGAGAGAAACTTGAAATAATTGAGAATCCCTCTCTTGGCGAAAGGAAGCATTGATTGTATAGCATCATGAATCTTCCTTGGGTTTGGCTAAGAAACCATGGTTTATGGTTGGGAGGATTGTTTTGGTTACTCCCTTGGGTCATTAAGTTTGACCGATAAACCTTACGGTTGGGGAGGTTGGTTTTGAGGATTGGATTGATCCCTTAGGTCAATGTGTTTGACCGAGAGACCAATAGGCTTGGTTGGGGACACTAATTTTGAGTACTCTCCCTTGGGTCATTGCATTTGACTAAGAGACCATATGGTCAAGGAGATTGGCCCTTTTGACATCGAGATCAAGACTCCTCCCTTAGGTCGTGGTCCGAGAGACTATATAGTTAGGGAGTTTGATATTGAGATAGGAGTTCCTCCCTTAGGTAATTGAGCTTGATCGAGAGTCCCTTGTTTATGGTCAGGGGGACAGACCTTGTGTACTCTCTCAGGTCATTGAGTTTGACCCAGAGACCATTGGTATGATCGAAGAGTGTGATCTTGGTTACTTCTTTGAGTCATTGTGTTTGACTAAGAGACCAATAAGTTGGTCAGGGAGATTGATGTTGTGTTCTCTCTCTTGGGTCATTGATTTTGACTTAGAGAACAGTGGGATTGTCAGAGAGATTGAATTCGATCGAGAGACCCTTGTTTATGGTCAGGGAGCAAACCCTATGCACTCTCTTAGGTCATTGAGTTTGACCCGGAGACCATTGGCATGGTCGATGAGTTTGACCTTGATTACTTCCTTGAGTCATTGTGTTTGACTAAGAGACCAGTAGGTTGGTCAAGGATATTGAAGTTGTGTTCTCTCTCTTGGGTCATTGATTTTGAATGAGAGACCGGTGGGATTGTCAGAGAGGTTGACTTTGATTACTCTCTTGGGTCATTGAGATTGATTGGGAAACCATTTCATATGGTTGGAGAGTTTGGTTTCATGAACGATGTTGATAGATCCCATGGTCAGTTAGGTACTGACCCCGATGCCATTCATTTTGGCTTGTGGGATGAGTTTGATGCTATGTGTATTTCCTTATGATGAGACTTGTACATCTGACTTTGTGATCTCTCCCTTAGGTCATTACCAAGAGACCAATCGATTGGTCGGGGAGATTGATCTTGGGAGAGAATGAAAAGTACCTCCCTAGCTAAGGAGTGTTGAAAAATGGTAATTGAAAAATTTGAATTTATAATTATTGGTTTACTGCCCCACACGTGCTCAAGTCAGCTCCTCCAAGATCAAGTCGGCATGCCCAAGAGAAACACCTTTCGCATGGATGAACAACTATAAATAGAGCCTATTCGCTCTCCTCCAAGACACACTTTGGATATCTCATTAGCTCTGTGAAACACTTCAAATCTCAGGCACATATATCTTTTGTGCTTAAGTGTGAACATGTGGTATACATCTTCTATAGAAAAGCACAAGCCTGAGGCAATATATACTCCGAGGAACATTGCTAGTTTGTGACCAATATAACTGTGGAACCTTGCAAACTTGAGGCAATATATACTTTGTGGAACAGTGCGGGTCTGTGGCATGAATCTCTATGAAACCTTCTGGACCTGAAGAACTACAATTTTGTGGAACCATGCGGACCTATGGCTCATTATCTCTGTAACATATGCAAGGGTTAGTGGCACATATCTCTATGGATATGCGAAGGTTGTTAGAGGGTTGGCTTAGCACTTGTGGGAGGTCATCTTGCTGGTCAGTATTTGTTATGTGATCTTATCAAGGATATGCTATTTTGACTGATGTATAATTGTGAATCGAACTCTCTCTCATAAGGAAAGATTACTGAGTTCTCCCCTTTGTGGGTTTTTCCCTTGTCATTGACCTAAGTTTTGGTGTCTCTTGTCTCAATCTTCACTGTGATCTCTATTGCTCTATTGAAGAAGCTAATGGTTGAAATTTTTCATGTATAATTGCTTAATGATTGGAATACTCTAAAGGAGTCAAATTGTATCATTATATGCAGTTATCAGTTTGAAAAATTGTACTAGTTTTGTTTGCACTAGAAAATCAACAAAATCGTAATCAAGGGGAAGAAAAACCATTGTATTGAAACAAGAAGATATCAGTTAGAACTAAAAGAGAACACATTTTCTACCTTTACACTCCCTTGCACATCTGCAAATATGTCACACAAAAATATTTCAATAGCTTTACCAATGCTCCTCCACCTTCCTTAAACTACATTTGCATAGCACTCATTAAATAAATAAATGTATCTAATTTAAACACGAATCTTGCACCAAAAGATAACCCACCCTCTATCTTTGCTTCCACCTTTGCTATGGTGCCTTCCATCTCTCTCATACAAAGATATTCACTAGTTTCACTAATGGTCTTTCAACTTTTTTAATCTGCATTCCATTTAAATTTCAACAAAAGATGTAGCAACAAATGAGTTAAATAAAAATGGTCATTAAACCATATAATTATGTAGTAGCAAATAAAGAAGTAAATTCCCAAATACATACCTCCTTTCGATTTTCCCACTACACTTGTGAGCTTTGCATCAATGTTAAACCCACATTATGGGTTGTTAAGGTCTTCTTCAATTTCCCCACCCATTGATCCCAGAAATGTGAATAAAAGAAAAATAGATCAAAAGACATAAGGAAAAAAAATATATCAAACCACAAATTAGCATGGCCATGCTCACAAATACAAAAAAATACAACAACCTCAACATTAAAAAAAAAAACAAAACAACAATAGAAAAAGATACGACCAACAATAGAAAAAGATATGACCAACAATAGGAAAATGCAACAAAAATAACAAAAAGAAAACATGAAAAAGACAAATAAGAGGTAAACTCTGACTGCAACCGCAAAAGGTATCCATGGTTGACGAAGGGCACCCTGCACATCAAAAAATAAATAAGTATTGAATAGAGACTACAAAACGTTTTGAAAAAAAATATTAAATACACATCAAATATTGTGAGAAATATGCAACATAGATCAAACATATCTTATGAGAAATCTTAAATGGAGAACAAAAATCTTATGAATAATCTTATGCACTAAAAGCTTAAAAGTACCTCTTAACCAAACACAAAAAATCATAATTCCTAAATAAGTAAGGAGGAGAACTATATTTTTTGCAATAAGAAAGATTAAATAGCAAATCATACATAGATTTCACATTGAAATAAAACTAACCTCCACCTTTGCCTCTTCACTCTACTACAATGTCTCTCTCATAAAATATTTGAATAGTTTCATCAATGATGCTCCACATTCCTTTACCACATAGCATTACATTCAATAATTAAACAAATGACTAATATTGTAAAATGGCTAAAAGTTAAACAAAAACACATATTGGAGCACCCATACATGCTACCGCAACATAGGTTATTATTGCAGAGCATACATGGGATTTACACCAAATAGGAACCAACAAGAAAATAAACAAGAAGAAAACAAGATCTACAACCCTAAGAAAACATGGATCAACAAACCTAAACATGGATCTACAACCCTAAAATGTATCAATGGCCAACCAAGGACACCTTGCACACCAAAAAAAATATAATGTGTAATATTAAATAAACGTTTTGAAAAACATGAAACAAATACCACAACATCTTATGGATAATCTTCATTAGAGACCAACAATATTATTATTTGTATGCATTAGTAAGTACAACTTCTACAAACACTAAAAATCATCAACCCTAAATAGATAAAGGGAGGAGAATTGTGACATTTGAAATGAGAAGGATTTCGTAACAAGCATACACAAAATTTGCACCAAAAAAGAGCACACCTCTACATTTGGATCTACCTTTACACTTTACAACAATCTCATTCTCATAAAGAAATTTTAGTAATTTGTTAGTGATCCTCCACATTCCATTCTCTGCATTGAATTCAATAAACATAATGAAAAATATTAAATACACAAAAAAGATTGTGAGATATTATTATGAATAATCTTAAGCACTAGAAAGTACATATTATGTAAACACTAAAAATAATAAAACCTAGAAAGATAAGAAGGGATAATCATAGACAAGTAACTAGCTAAATGGTGGATCATATATGGATATTTGCACCAAAATAGAACTCATCTCTACCTTTGTGTCTACCTTTGCACTTTGTTGCAGCCTCTCCCTCCCTCACAAGTACAATTTAGCAATTCAGCTAGTGATTTCTCCATCTTACATTTCAAATGACAAAAAATGTAAGATGTCTCCAATTTAAACACACACACATATATGGATATTTGCACCAAAATAGAACTCATCTCTACCTTTGTGTCTACCTTTGCACCTTGTTGCAGCCTCTCCCTCCGTCACAAGTACATTTTAGCAGTTCAGCTAGTGATTTCTCCATCTTACATTACCTGCATTACATTGTGGTCAATAATTAGATAAATGACAAATCATGTAAGATGTCTCAAATTTTAATACACACATATCGCCTTAACCTTCACCTTCAGCCACTACACCTATGGAATCATGGGTTGTTAGGACCTAGCATAATTCCTCAGTCAACATACCAAATATAAACCAAAATAGACACTTTAATATCATATGAGAAATCATAAATAAAAACAAAAGGTCTTATCAGTAATATTATGAAAAAGTACATCTTATGCAATAACCAAAAATCATAATTAAAAAGGAAGGAGAGTCATTGTATTGAAACGAGAATAAATCCATGTTGAACCCAAAAGAGAACCCAACTCTCCTACACATCTATAAGTCACTACAGGAGCTCGGATTAGGAACAGGAATTATCTCGTTGCTACCACAGTTTAGTGTTTCAGTGCTACCACAGTTCGGTGCTATTACAAGATGATTTCAGTGCAGTGACAAGATCTAGATGCTATCACAGTGAAGATGGTTTCGGTGCTACAATGACAAGGTCTATCACAATGAAGATATTGCTACAATGACGAGGTCTAGGTGCATTGAAGAAGGTTTCGATGCTACCAAAGTGACAAGATCTCACAATTTTGTAATTTTCTCCATCACAAATTTTCTTGGCAAACAATTTTGTAATTTTCTCCATCACAAATTTGTTGAAGAACAATTAAATTACTCATTTATAGAATTTCTTTTCCCGGCACTAGGGTTTTTCCAGGGACTTGTCCAAAAATATTGGTGTCCAATTTTATATGTGCACTATTTTCTCAATTCCATTGTTTAATTTTGTGAAGAATTGTAGTAGTCAATTTATCGTTATTTACCGTAATATTTTGAAGACAAATAAACTGCATAAGTTAGGAGATAAATATCTAGTTACTACATTCGTGGAAATTCCACACATAGCCCTTGCTTCTCTACTCCAATTAACATTCCCTCTTAGAGATGAAGATGTTCTGCAATAACCCAACTTATCTTTGAGGTAAACAAATCTACTCCTTGGCAAAGCCTTGGTCAGAATGTTTGTTGTCTGCTCCTCTATTGGTATGTACTGGGTTGCAGCCATTCCTCTTTGAATAATATCCATGATGTGATGATAATGTATGTCGATGTACTTTGAGTGATTGTGAAACACTGGATTCACAGAGAGCTTGATGCAACTCTGGTTGTCACAATGGATCACAGTGGGCTCTAGCTCTTATTCGATCGAGCCCATGAGGCCCACAAGCAACTTTCTCAACCAGATAGCTTCACACCCAAGATTGGTAGCCATGTACTCGGCCTCAGTTGAGCTCAATGCAATTTATGTTTGCTTTCGACTAAACCAAGAAACAATTGTTGATCCAAATTGAATGTGCATCCCGATGTGCTCTTCCTAACTATGGAACTCCTTGCCCAATCTTCATCAATGAAGCACTCAAGCCTCACCCCATCAACCTATCTATACCACAATCTATACTCTATTGTCCCCTTGAGATACCTCAATACGTACTTGGTAGCAACCCAATGCACCCTGGTAGGCTCGATCATGAACTAGCTCAAAGAATTAATTGCAAAACATGTCTGGTTGTATGATCACCAAATGTACAAGTGACCCTCTCAATTGTTGATAGAGATAGGGGTCTACTTGCTTTGATCTTGCTGTGTCCACTTCCACTTCCTCCATTTTGTGACTAGAAGCGTGGTCATGGGCCTACAATTCTGCATGTGGAATCTCCTCAAAATATTTAGGGCGTACTTGCCTTGCCCCAAGAAGATCTCCCCATCTCCCTACCAAACCTCAAGCCCAAGGGAATAGTGCATCAGCCCCATATCCTTCACCTCAAACTAGACTACAAGATCTCTTGCACTCGTGAATGAGCTTACCAGTGCTTGTCAAAATATAATCATCCAAATAACACCAGAATGAGCGGCTCACCTCCAACAACAATGTAGTAGAGGTTGGGGTCTACTTAACTCTTAGTGAATCCCAATCCCTTAAGGTAGTTGTCAATACAAGCATACCATGCTCGAGCCTATACAAGGCTCTCTTGAGCTTGCAAACATGAGTCCCCATGCTGCAAGTCTCAAACCCCTCCAGTTGCTCAATAAAAATCTCCTCCTCAACAACCCCATTGAGGAACATTCTTTTAACATCCATCTAGCGGATCTTCCACCCCATCTAAGCTACAATGGCTATAATGGTCTTAACAGTCGAATATATGGCCACGGGGGCAAATGCCTCGTCATAGTTAGTGCCCTCTACCTGCGAGAACCCCTTGGCCACAAATATTTCCTTGTATTTCTCAATGCTCCCACCAACCCCATGCTTAATCTTGTAGAACCAACCAAAGCCCACGATGAATTTGTCCTCAAGCCTAGGTACCACATCCCAGACACCATTTTTAATGATGGAGGCATACTCCTCTACCATGGCATCCCTCCACACATGTTGAGTGGTTGCCTCCTAGTAGCTAGAAGGCTTGGCATCCAACAACTCAATCATTAGCGCCATATACCCTGCGTACCTCTATGGATGTCTGCTCTATCAAACTGATGCACTAGGAGCAGCAATTCACTCTTGTGCCTCTTAGATCAACTGCTCTTCCCATCTCTCTCTCCTCTCCCTGTGTTGGCAATCATGGCCTAAGTGCGCTCCACTCTCTCCTCCATCTACGTGTCCCCCTTGTCCTCATACTACTTGGCCTGCCCATCAATGTGTATAGTTGTCATATGAGGTGCTAGTTAAGCCTCATGCTTGGGAGCATGTTGCTCCTCCTCCAACACTCTAGCCTACTCATGCCCTAAGCACTTACTCAAAGCCCTTTCTTCCTCAAACTTCACAACTCTCTTAATGATTGTCTTCTTGAGTGTTGGTACATATACAATTTACACCTTTGATGTCTCGTTGTAGCCCATCAAGATGCCCTTCTCCATTGTGGGCTCCAACTTCAATCTTTTCTCCTCCGATACATGGCAGTACACCAAGCTACCAAAGATATGAAAATGTGAAATGATCTGTCTCTTGCCTATAAAGGCCTCCTCTAGTGTAACTCGCTCCAACACTATATGTGGACTCTGATTCTGCAAGAACATTGTTTGCATGCCATGCCTCAACCCAAAGAAACTTGGGCAGTACCTAGTCATGCAATATGTTTTGGCCGCTCCAACTATGGCTCTATTTGCTCTACCACCCCATTATGTTGAAGGTTATAAGGTGTGGTCAACTCCCTCCTAATGCCCTCCTTAGCACAAAACTCCTTGAAGGCATTTGAGGTATACACCTCACCGTTATCTAACCACAGTGCCTTGACTTTCTTGCCAATCTAGTTCGTCGTCAAGGCCTTAAACTCATGAGACTTTGACAAGACTTTGTCCTTTTTCTTCATGAAGAATATCCAAGTCTTTCTCAAGTGATCATCTCTAGAAGTGACATAATATGTGTACCCCATGAGGGATACTAAAGAGAAGGGAACACAAACATCTAAATGAACAAAGTCTAAGATGCCCTTGGCCTTGTTGTCTCTAGTAGGAAAAGAGGTTTTGGCATACTTTCCAAGTGTGCATCCCTTGCACACCTCATGTTTGTCCACGATACATTGTGGCAACCCCATCGCTATCTCCTTGAGGATTTTCAGCATGCCATGGTGCAGATGCCCCACACACCTATGCCATAACTCTCAAAACTCCCTGTCTGAGTCATGGCTCCCTCTACCAGTTAATTTTGCGGTTGTCTCAAACCGCAAAATGTACGGGTTCTTTTGTCTAACCCTAATTTGATTGGCCACCTTGGAGTCTAAGGGTTTTATAAAAACTCTACACTATCTGAAGGTCACTTTGTACCCCTCATCCTCCAACATTGAAACTAATATAAGGTTCTTCTTGAGCCATGGTATGTAAAGGACATCACTGAGAAACAGAGGGTTTCTCGACTCCCTCTCAAATCAAAATGTACCAATTCCCTTGGCTCGGTACCTCCTGTCATCTCCCATCTCGATATGGAACTGTGTGTCCTTCTCTATCAATTTGCTAAATTAGTTTTTATTCCTCGTCATGTGACAGGATGCATTGTTGTCTATGTACCATAAGCTGGTAGCCAACGAGTTGGCCATGATTGCAATAAGTGATAACTCCCTCTCAAAGTGAGAAGAGAACTCGTCTATCTCTGCAAAGGCCACTACTAGGTCCTTCTTGGACCCTTTCTTCCAACTAGGGCACTTAGTAGCATATTGCCCAAATTGGTGGCACAAAAAGCACTTGAACTTGTTGAGATCTTTCTTCTTCTTTTCACCCTTGGAGCTCAGCTCATCGCCACTGGTCTTCTTACCCTTTGACTTGCTCCCTTTGTTGGCTGGGGCAAAGTTTTCTTCATCTTAGGTCTTGACATGAGACCATGACTGAGCTTGTCTGCGAATTTCTTCTTAGACACAATCACCCCATAATCGCTCCTAGTTTGGAAGCTTCTCTCTAGCACATATTTTGTCAGTAAAAGTTTCCTATGCCTTGGTGAAACCCATCAGGGAAAAGATCACAAGTTCTATACCTGAAATTGTCTCACCCACACCATCCAGTTTGTCCCTTAGTTAGGTAAACTTGGTGAGGTAAGACACCACGGAATCAGACTTGGTCATTTGAATGGTTCTCAATTTACCTTCAACGCTAGCTTTATGGCCTCGCTCGAACCCTAGTAGAGGCCAATGATGGTCGTCCACATAACTTGGGTTGTCTTATTTCTGATCAAATGAGGAATTATGTGATCTTTGACTCCTTCGAAGATGATGCTCCTCGCCTTAGCATCTCATCTATTATGTTGAACCAACTTCTAAGGCTCATTAGGGATAGCTAGAACATTATCCACAAACTCCCACACCCCTTGTTCCTCCAACACCATGCCAATCCTCTCAAGTCATGAGCATAGGTGGACACGTCGTCCAACCTATCCTCAAATATAAGACCCTAATTTGTCATAGTGCCAATTTGTTTTACACAGAAAACCTAGTAGCCAAGTCAAATTGGTGAACTCGCTCCCTTTGGACACAGAATCTGCTAATAAAGATGAAACATGTGCTTCGTCTTCAATCAAAGGCAATGCTTTGATACCATGTTAATTTTCCTTAAAACCCAGTAACTGATTTCTGATTTTATAAACATGCACTCATAAATACAATTTTAGTTGTTATTCTGAAACTTAAATCAAACATACACTGAATTTTCTAACTATAGCAGGCATAACGGATTGGAGCTAGAGGCTACTCACATACCTATTGCAGAATTACCTTTAATAACTTTGCACGTTGAATCTTCAATTCATGAAAATTGGCCAGATTAGATGAATTGACCGAATTAGAAAATCCCTGGGTAGATTAAAATACATGATCATGATGAATTGCGTGTAAATAATCTGGAGATTGCATTAGAGTGGTGAGACTCTGTGGATAGATATTCTTTGATGATTGTGCTGACAGTTTGGAAAACAATGCAAAGTCATCTAACATGAATGAAGTTTTATATGTGACAGTAGAATCTGATTACGATAAGGACATATTGTTAACTAATGTAGATGTTGAAACAGAGAATGACACGGGTTGAATAATATTGGAGGAAAGAATTTCCTAGTCCTCATTCTACAGGTATAGATATGAATATGACAGTATTTTTCTTGTCCTTGGGAGACACGATGTATGTTTAGGTGTTGTAGTAATTGTTGAAAATAATACTGAGAGGGGGGGGTGAATCAATATTATCAGGATAATTATTCTTTTTCAAAAACAACTGATATACGCTACTTCAATTTAATAAACCTGCGTATGTACGCCGTTATGCAGAAGGAAACCCGCGTATACAGAACATGCTTTTACTTTACTTAATATTTCTGATGATGATTGTTAGTCAATGATGCAGAATCAAATAACAGTATCCAGAGACAGTAAACAGAGCAGAAAGACAATCAGACACAAGAACACAAGATATAAGGTGGAAACCCAATGTGGGTGAAAACCACCTGCTGCAATTCGTCTCTATCTTCCTTTTAAATTAGAAACCTTCTTTTACAATGTACTGGTGCAGTCTTTTTACCAGTACGCAGGCTGCAACCTGCAGAGAGCTACAACTCTCTATCGTTCTCCAGTTTCTCCTGGAAGGGAGCAACAACCCCCTTTAGCTTTTGCACTAGCCAAGATACTAGTACATAGGTGCTGGCCTACAGAAGGCTACAACCTTCTCTTTCTTCCAGGGATCACTTTTCATCAATTTTCAAACTAGATCCATGAAAATCAAACAATCATCAAGAATCAGCCAATCTCCTTTTCACCAGCTAGATCTGAAACAAGTAGATACTTCTCTGACAGCTGTACCCAGAACACTGTACCAGAAACCACACAGCAGAAACAGAACCCAAAACACAGCAGCAATACGCAGAAACAGCTAGATCACAACTTAAAGCATATACGCAATTTCAACCGTTTGCAACTTGCGTGCATACACATCTGCGTATGGAACAACCTACGTATACGCGCCTTTACTTCCCCTAAACGGCGTGTATACGCGCCTTCGCTTCACTGAACCTGCGTACAGATCTATAAAGGACAATACACTCTTCCAGATATTCAATCACTAAATAACTCAGATTATCAGACTCATAGATCAGATGAGCGCCACATCAAGCAGATCAAAATCAAACAGAGATACTATCATTAAGCTTAAAGATTATGACCCATGAATAGACCTTGTCCTTCCTTTGTGCTAAAGTCCCTCCTTCCTTCAGATCCAGATCTGCATCACCATCCAATATACCAGTTCTAGCACTTTCTTACATCTTCAATTATAATTCAGATGGTGATTTGCCACAAGATCTCCTTCCTCTTTTATAGTCCTAGGCCTTCCCCAATACCATGGTCCAAAACCATAACATTTCAATACCATGAACCCAAAAACTGTGGATCGGCACAATTGACGAGACGCCATGTTCCAAAACATAGGTTCAAGTTCCAAGATCTAACTGCCATGGACCAAAAGATTGATCACCAACATATACGCGCTTTCATAATGTATAACCCACGTGTATACGCGCCTTTGTCTAGATGAACCTGCGTATATGTCTTTTTCTACTTTCTGAGTGCCTGATCTGAGATCTGTTACCAGAGAGGGTTGCCATCAAGGACAACACCTGTGCCATAGCTCCAAACCTGGGCCATAATGCCGACAATCTCCCCCTTTGGACTTGATGGCAACACCAAGATCCAAGATAATTCTCCCCCTTTGTCATCAAGGGCAAAGGGTTGTGCTCCCCTGAGTATATGCTGAAATTTTCTGTGTTGACTATGCTCCCCCTGACTGTAGCCATAATACCAATTAGTACATACATCCATCACCCAACCAAGTGGGGATCATCCATCCAACCAAGTGGAATACATCAGAAATTGACATATGATGACCAAAAGTATTACATCTTCATCCCAGGCATAGTGGGGAAACTAGAATAGGTCATTACATGACCTTGACACCATATAAGAAAGAGATACATGACATAGAGACGAATTATCAACAACTGATAGTAGCAGTAACTGACAGTGAGCATTCAGATCAGCAACCAATATGTCCTTCTGTTCACCTTCTGTCTTTGTTCTACCTGAAATCAACAACAGCTATGGACTAGAACCAAAAGCTTCTAAACTAATGCCAACAATGCATAATTAGAAGATTATCTGCTCCCCCTGAACCTGTGCCGAATGGTCTCTGTCATACCCTTATCAAAATATCTTCAACCAGAGCTTGCTCCTTTTGATAACCAACAAACTTTCATATACGCGACTGTCTCTGTACCGACCGGCGTATGTACGCGGATACTCCTTATCCATCACGCGTACACCCAAAATTTTTGAAGATTTAACAGCAAGAGGATATATTCATTACTCCCAGCTTCTGTCTGAGATATTCACAAGTTTCCCTTGGGCAGTGGTTTGGTGAAAATGTCAGCAACTTGTTCCTTAGAAGGAACATACTCCAATTTGACCTTTTGTTCCAACACTTGTTCCCGAAGAAAGTGATACTTGATCGGTATATGCTTGGTCTTTGAATGCATGACAGGATTTTTTGAAATGCTGATTGCACTTGTATTATCACATAAGATGGGGATAGGTGTTGTACAGGTGATTTGAAAATCCTGCAAGGTCTGCATCATCCAAAGGAGTTGAGTGCAGCAAGATGCAGCTGCCACATATTCAGCTTCAGTTGTAGATAAGGCAATCGAACTCTGTTTCTTGCTGAACCAGGATACTAATCTGGAGCCCATAAAGAATGCTCCACCACT
>APFE031186291.1:1888-14250 GCA_000404065.3 Pinus taeda
AAAAAAAAAAATATTCAAACACTCAAATCAAATTTTTTGAAAAACAATTATTAGATTTCTCCAAAAAAATCTGTAAATTTTTGCCTCATTAACCAACCCATACAATTTTATCCCATTCTCATGAGTCACGCATAGCACTAAAGACTTTGTTAGCTTTGTATATTTATTCATACTCATGCTCCAGCATGTCATGGTTAATTTAAATTTGAATTTGTGATTTTTTTTCCAAAACTTTTTCTCATAATTAATTTATAGTTATTTACATTTTTATATATACCAGTAGTGCCATTAACTATAATATATTTATAAACTAAAAATATTGATTTTTTTAAATATACATATAATTATTTTTCTATGTAAATTTGTAAATTTAACATTTTCATATTAGTCCTTTGCCATAAGGCAATAGGGACTATAGTTGGTGGCCTTTATTTTATTAATCCCTATAGGAAACTCAAAACCTTAAACCTAAAATCTTAAGACAACTATTTTGGTGCACTTTTTTTCGAGCCCATTGAATATTTACAATGCTTTTCCTTAGCTAGTGAACAATATTGAAATCTTATTTGGCCTCTTTGCTGGGCAGAGAGGAAAAAATTAGTTTAAAAAAACATATACTCAATAGTTTTGTTGATAATGAAATAATGCTAGATTATTTAGTATTAGTTGGTTAACATTAAGTGTGTTTTAAAGAACAAAATAACCCTACACCACAACGCATTTTCTCCCAACTACCACATACACAACCATGCAAATGTTGGTGCCACAGACATGAAAATGTTAGTCCCTCCTACACCAACATGTAAAAAAGAGGTCTTTACTTGCATTGTTTATGATGGCTTGGATGTTGCTTTCAATCTTGCCTTTCGTTCAATCCTCTAGAAAGAGAACACATGAGCTCAGGTATCAAGCTCTGTTTCCAGAGAGCAAGTGCTTAGGTATCAATCTTTGTTGCTGGAAATTCTTGAACTACACGACATATTGTGGTTTTCAAGACAATTCTTGAACTACAAGGCATATTGTGGTTTGGAAGATAAACTCTACATGGAGGGACAAAGTAGCTAACGAATCCTCTACAACTAGATCGGAAGAGAAGATCCCAACTGCTTCACTTCTGGGAGGGAAGTGTCCCATGAAATGACGATGGGAAGATCCCTACAAAGCTTTGTCAAATGGCCATAGGAAAGGCCAGGCTCAGAGTAGCACAAGATTAGTTCAAAGGAGATTGGAAAATCTAGGACCAGGATTACGAGCCATCAAGGGTTGACCAAAAAGGACCGACCCTTATTGTAACTAAACCCCTACCTAATAACACTTATAATCATAGTACCTCTTTATTTTCGGTAACCACCAATACCGATAGACTAAAAATTTGTGCGTTTCGCGTCAAGTATCACCCACCGTCCCCTTGGGTAATATTTTATAAGGTTGGTTTGACAACACCCAACCCTGACAAAGAGTGGTATGTTGATAGTTCTCTTTTCTCCATGCACATTGCTCATCTTACTTTACAATTTCAATGGCAACTGCTAACAATGGAGTCAATGTATATTTATCGAAGCTAGAGCCAAAGAGTACTTATGTTCCCAAGGAGATAGGAAAAAAGTGTTAGGTCCCTATAATACTATTGTATTCCCCCATTATTATTATCATTGTAGCCCCTTATTGTTATTGTTGTGCCCCTGTTGTCCCCATATTTTTATTATTATTCCCCATAGAATCCCACTATTTTTATTGTTGTTCCATTATATTATTATTGTTATGTCCGGTCTGATTATAGTGTGACCCCTTAGACTCCTATATATAGAAATGAGGTTTTGTCATTTGTATCATCGAATAATTGTTCATTTGTGTAATGTAAAGGAGGTTTCCCCTCAAAGAGGCTAATTTTGAATTCATTGATCTATATCATATTCTATTTTGTGAGTTGGTTGCATAACATTTGTATCAAAGATTTGGATTATAGGGTTTCGTTGCTTCAAATAGGTCATGGTGGAATTTGTGCTATAACATTTTTTTCTAGGAAGATTTAGAAGCTGAAATTAAAACCCATTTGATCCAAAATTGTGGTAAACCTTGTATACAAATTTCATATTTTTTATCGCTATATTTTCGAAGATATGATCTGAGGAATTTAGGGTTTTGCAAGCTCTAAAATTTGATCTCAAACAGGTGACCTTGGAACAATTGTCATAACTTTTGCTCTGAGCATCATATTCTATTTTAGTAAAACGTGACAGAAATAGGATGTACTGTAGTTTTTTGGGTATCAGTTTAAGGTCTAAAGGTTGAAACAATGACATGTGGCACTTCGTACAAGTTCGCTCTACTAAACCGGTCTATAATCAGGTCATCGTGGGAGATTGGGAGGAAACTCATGATGAAAAAAAAAGAAATGTAATCATGATTTCATAGACTCTAACGTTGGATTGAAGACCAACCATGTTCCAAAGGTTGATATGAAGAAGTATGATTTCAAGGATCCTGTAACATGGATACTATAGATGGAGCAATATTCCAATCTCCATAATGTGCAAAACAAACAAAAGGTATGCATTGCAACTTTAAGTTTGGAACCCAATCAGTTTGTATGGGATCGACGGCTTTGCCCTTGTAAATAAATTGTCACTTGGTCAATTTTTACTAAGGAAATGATAGCACATTATGAGGATACAAAGAGCAACACTTTTTTTAGCCAATTGATAAATCTCAAACAAAAGGGTTCAATGGTGGAGCACATTGAGGACTTCCAAAAATTGAACTAAGGGTAAATAATATTCCAGAGGAGCATAGGATTGATGTGTTCATAGGGACTTTAAAGGATAACATCCAACATGAGGTTTTCCTTTGGGAACCTGGTTCATTGGACAAGGCATTCAAGTTGGCAAGAAAAATTGAAAGAAAAATTATGGCAACAAGAAGCCTACCACTCACAACTATAAAGATGGAAGTGTTGCTACTCCTAGCCTTCCATAGCCTACAAGGTTGACACCACAATAATTGGAAGAAAAACGAGCAAAAGGTCTTTGTTACAGTTGTGATAGAAAATACACTAAAGGGCATAAGTGTGCTAAGAAGAAGTTATTTTACATAGATTGTGAAGATGAGAAAGAAAAGCAACAAGAAACATCAAAAGAAGAGAATATACACTAGAAATCAACGTTAGAGAAAGAAGAAATGAATCCGACCATATATTGTCATGCATTGGCAGGAATTACCACTCCTCAAACTCTTAAGATAGAAGGACCTATCAAGAAGAAAAAGGTAATAATGTTGATTGATTCAGGTAGTACCCATAATTTTATTCATTGTAAGATAGCTAAGGACTTGATTTGCTTCCTATATCCAACACCAGAGTGTCAAGTTATGGTTGAAAATGGAGGAACCATAAATTTCTCTAGAAAGTGCCATAATATCAAGATATCCATAGGAGAATATGTCTTGAATAGTCCAATGCTTTCCATTCCAATGGGTGGTGCTGATGTTGTACTTGGAGTCTAATGGCTACCATCTTTAGGTACTATAACTTTTAATTTTCAAGAACTTTTCTTGAATTTTTTTTGGGAAGGAAAGGAAGTTGAATTCAGGGGTATCGTAGGGAAACCATGAAGGATAATTAGCTCTAATAGCATGACAAAGCTTCTAAAGAAAGAACAATGGGGCATAATTACACAATTATGTTCACTAGAGGTTCCCACATTGAAATCATCTATTTCTCCATATCTCCAAAAAGTCTTGGACAATCATTCCAAGGTATATTAGTCTCCCAAAGGCCTCCCACCTATTCGTGATCATGATCATGCTCTTCATTTGATTTTGGGAAGTGTTTTTCCAAACATCAGGCCTTACAGATATCCCTATGCCCAAAAGAATGAAATTGAACATATGATTGCAGAAATGCTAGAGGCTGGTATAATTCAGCCTAGTCAAAGTTCTTTCTCTGCTCTAGTACTATTAGTGCACAAGAAGAATGGATTATGGTGCATGTTTCCGGGTTATAGGGAGCTTAACAAGCTCACTATTAAAGATAAATTTCTCATTTCTGTCATTAATGAATTATTGGATGAATTACATGGAGCAATTTACTTCACTAAGTTGGATCTTTGTTCAGGATATCATCAAATCAGAATGGAGACTAAAAACATTTTGAAAACATCATTTAGAACTCGTGAGGGTCATTATGAATTTTTGTTCATGCCTTTTGGCCTTACCAATGCACCTTCTATATTTCAAGGTTTGATGAATTCCATTATCAAACCCTTCCTTATAAAATTTGTGTTAGTATTCTTTGATGATATACTAATATACAACAAGTCTTGGAAGGATCATGTTCAACATGTTGACAGGGTGCTCAAACTAATGAAGGAGAAACAATTATATGCAAAAACGTCCAAATGTTTCTTTGGAGTATAGGAGGTGGAATATGTGGGTCATATTGTATCTCATGAAGGTGTTAAGGTAGACCCTAGGAAAATTAAATCCATTAAGGAATGGGAAATCCCTACATCCATGAAGCATCTGCGAGGTTTCTCGGATTGACAGAGTATTATCGCAACTTTGTTAAGAATTATGGGAGGATAGAAACACCTCTAACAACATTACTTAAGAAAGATGCATTTTCTTGGACTCGAGAAGCAACGAAGGCCTTTGAACATCTTAAAGGGGAAATCTTCCAACCATCGGTCTTAGTTATGCCAGACTTCACAAAACATTTATTGTGGAATGTGATGCCTCAGGAAATGGAATTGGTGTTGTTTTATACAAGAAGGAAGACCCATTTCTTTTGAAATTCGTCCAATCAAAGGAAAGTACTTACACAAAGATATTTATGAGAAGGAAATGTTGGAAATACTTCATGCACTTAAGAAATGGCTACCTTACCTATTGGGAAGACACTTCAAGGTAAAAACAGATCAGGACAGTTGTTGTCACAAAACCATGTACTAAGGGCTACTACTTAGTAAGATCTCATGCAACTGTTTCAAACCAGGCTTTTAGCTAGGGATTAGCCTCCCTAACTTGAGAGGGCTCTCTCAAAAATAAACTATTGATTTATCTTTAAGCACAAAGAGGGCTAACTCTTGAAATGAAAATTTATTAAACTTGCTGGTTGGACAGACAGCATAGCATTTCTTCCATTGGGCTCATGGAGTCAAACATCTTTTAGTAAACTATTAACTGTTCATTCATAGAAGCCAAGGCATGTAATGTTTAAACATTAAAGACATTCATCAAATAACCATCAACTGATAAGTACACACAGGAAGTCTGAGCACTAGGTGAATTCAGAGTGATTGTGTACCTAAGGAGCTATAAAACATGAAGGACAAGAACTTCAACTTACAAGTATGCACAGGAAGTCTGAGCATCAATGATGAATTCAGAGTGATTGCATACTCATAAAGCTGCAAAACTTACATTTGGTAAGACCAAACCACCAACATCTTGAGCATTTTAACACATAATGAATCTTGGGAAGAATAAAACAGTCTATCTATTACTATAAAAAGCTTTATACATAAACGAATAAAACTCTGTCTTTTGCATAAGTATCCAACCCTTGATACATCAGAGTTTCTCCTATTTATAGAAAATAAAACTAGGCTATCTTGAGTCTCCTCCTCCAGCATGAGGGGAGCTCGAAAACCTATAATTAACTACCTTATCCATATTGAAACTAATTTACTAAATACAGGGGTATTGTGCTTTTAATACAAAAAAGTCCTAGTTCTAATCAAATTCTGCTACCATCTCCTCGTTTGCATGATTCCCTCTCTTGAGCTTTGACACCTGTATCCTTTAGATTTAGCTGAGCTGGGTGTTTAATGTTCCATGCTGCCCTTGAACGCTTTATCTTATCCACTGTTCAGAAATATAGGAGGCTACTCTTGTTTATCGGACTTTATAACTTTCGAATCCACAGAAGCAGGTCCTTGATCATGAATTTTCTAAAATGTGACAGATGGCCTCGTTTTCGATGTGCTGTCCACCTCCTTTATCTTCAAAAGCAAAACTCCTTCAAGCTGTCTTTACATATTTTGGATCGTGGTAAAGGTGTTCATTTTATGACAACGATTTTAAAAGTTGGACCAAAATCCATACTTTTTCCACCTGTCTTGACTTGGTTAAATCTTAATAGTTTCAACTGATGTCGCGCATACTTTGTAGATGTTCACCTTTCATCGCCATGGTGCCTTTGATAAACTACAATTGCATCCTTGGAGACTTTGTCAACCTGAATGTCCTCTGTTCCTAGCAAGTAAACAAATTTTGCATTTTCAATGCCAATCTTTGAACCAGAACCAGGGATAAAAACCGAGATCTAGGCCCCCAGCTTGAGCAGCATTCAGCAAGAGAATATTGAACCATTCCATTCATTCCTAATAACTTTGGCATGCTTGGCAATAATATCAACTGCATCCATAATAGCATCTTTATATTTCCGTTCGAAAATATCAGTCTCAACAATTAGCACAGGATATTTTGTAGGAGCCAAAGTTGAACAAAACGGATGCCTGCCTTCAGCTATCTGAATAAGTGCTTCTGGTCCAATGCCTAAATACTGATGTTCATAAGCTACGTCTGTAGGAGGGCCAACAGAAGCAACTTTTGCGTGTCCTGTTCTGACAGCTTTCCTTATTCTTGCATTCACTATTGGTGTGACCTCATTCTGTTCATATAATCTTTCAAAGCCATTATAGATTAACATCAGGGAGTTTCCCGGTAATTGCAACCATTTCTTTCTGGCTTTACTTGCTGGGTAACTTCTGCAATAACCTCAAGAGTATCGTGCCAGGTCACAGGTTGAAGACGACCATCAGGTCGGTGCATCATTGGCTCATTTAGCCTTTGTCGCTTAAGACCATCATAAGAAAACCGCGTCTTGTCTGATATTCACTCCTTATTTAGGTGAGGAAGAACTCGCATCATAGTTCCTAGAATCAATATATGCTGCCAATGATTTAGAGGTTTTACCCAATCCTCGAATTGTTTCTCCCTGTAGAATGACCTGCCTCTCATAGTTGCTTTGAGCAGTGCGCCAGTTCTGGTGTTCCTTTTCCGCCTTGAACCTCCTTCACCATACAGATCATTCCACTGACGTAGCTCTATCATATTTACTGACTCTGAAGAAACACTAGCGCATACCTGTTCATGGACATATCGCATGTCAGTCATATTCAAGCGATGAACATCATCGCTGACACTCAGTGCTGGCGGAGGTCGGCCATCTGTTGTTACTTGATCTTTTTCCTTCTTTTCTTTTCCCCTTTCATGTTTATATCAAAGAACACAGTATTGCGATTGGCATTTTTATCATGCCAATCAATACCATCAAACCTCTGAGGGAAACTGCACATAGCAGACCTTCTTCCCCAATGTGTGATCCATCATGAAACACATTGATTCACGAATTGCTTTACTGTTGTTTATATAATGATCACAATCCACATTTAAAAGATATGGAGCATTTGTCAAAACTGCTGACACCCGCATCAAAGAATTCATTGCACCAGCCTATGGTGATTGAATCCAGGCCTGGCAGTTCATTCCCATCAGTGTCGTGCCCACCACTATGACCCAAAAATACCTGAATCATTCCTGGATGGTCCCGCACATTGTTTCCAGGTCAAGGAGTTCCATCCTGCATTGTCCAGCCTTCATCTGGAACCTTCTGTGCTTTCGCTACCAAAGCATTAATACGAACCTTGAATTCTTCATACTCTCTCTTCATTGCCCTCCGTTCTTTCACAAAGGAAGGTTGTACTTTGTCCTTGAGATAGTCTATCTTCTGAACAAAGTACCACTCTGGTGCACGGGGCTCAATGTTAAACTTCTTGCAGAAAGGAACCCACTTCTTTGCAAACTCTGAAGTTTCAGATAGGGCTTCAAATGTTAGCATGGCTGCACCATCATCTGAAACATAACAGGAAACTTTGTCTACAGGATAATCCACTGCAAGGATAGATAACACAGTGTTTGCAGTGATTAAAGGAGGTTCCTTCAATGGATCAACAGTACTGACAAATAGATCAACCGCAGCAAGACGAGAAGGTTGACCCTCCTTTTCATACCTCAATGATAATCTGTCTAGATATGTTTCCCGTTCAATGGGAAGCCATTTTGGAAACTGATCAAGGATCCAGGAAAGTGCAAACCATATTTCACAGATGACTGAAGTCAACCACAACGCGTATACATCTTTGACAGGATGAAGAATTCGATATTGGAAAAAGAAGCCCAGAACTACAAGCCGAAGAATGATAATCAATCTGTATGGATTTATTTTGCTCGAGGGGATTGGCAGCTTTCTAGAATTACTCGGATAGGGAAATATGTAGCTGTTCACACCATGTGCACTTTGATTTATACCATCTTGTGTAACAGAAGCAATACAAATTTCGTCTTTCGCTGGAGATCTCATTTAGACTTCTCAAATCAGTGCCAGTGGAAGGGTGAGATGAATAAGCTGCAGTCGAGGGTTCCATCAGCATACTCGCGAAGCTCTTGCTTGCTCAATGTCCCATTCATGTCTTTATCCAATCCAAGAAACATGTCACAAATCCTCTGCGCTGTTGTAAGAGAAAACCAGTTCTCACCCTGCTCACTATCAGCAACTTCCTCTTCCTTTTCCTGGTGTAGCTTCATTAGTTCTTCAGATTGATCAGACAACATGGAGGCCATCCTTTATCATCTTCTGACATTGCAGCCCTTCTGTAATTATGAGAAGCAGAATTGACCACAGCTGTACCTGTTCTTTCATCCTTAGGTTCTTCCGCAATGCTTTCCATTAAAATCACAATATGCAGCTACAGCAGTTTCGTAGCGCGCTACGAAACTGCTGTGTGATTTAAAAAACACAGCTTAGAGTCAAAAATTCAACTCTCATGATTTTACCTTTGCTTTAAAATCTTTTCAGTGATAACAACAGTCTTAAATACTTTTTAGAACAAAGATTATCTTCAGAAGAGAAGCAAAAATGGGTCACAAAGATGTTGGGTTATGACTTTGAAATCATCTACAAAAAGGGAAGAAAAATGTTGTTGCAAATGCACTCTCAAGAATGGATGAGGATGTGAAAGCATTGCTTTGTGCCATTTATATCATCCAACCAGATTGGATAAATGAAGTAAGGGATGAATGGAAGAATGACGAAGAAGTGTGGGCACTCATTCAAAAGTTGCAACAAGATCCCAATACATATTATACATTTAGCTGGAAAAATGATTCGTTATGGTACAAAGATCGCTTATACCTCTATAATAATTCCCAACTCAAACAAAATATTCTTTTGGAATTGCACACCTCTCCCTTAGGAGGGCACTCAGGATTTTTAAAAACTTACCATAAGGTTAAGAAGGAATTTTTCTGGGATGGCCTTAAATGTGATATTCAAAAGTTTGTGGCCGAATGTTTGATTTGCCAACAAAATAAAGTTGAGACAATTAAGATCTTGGGTTTGTTACAACCTTTATCCATTCCAAGTTAATGTTGGGAGGATGTTTCAATGGATTTTATCACAGGTTTACCTAAGTCCAAAGGAAAGAGTGTCAACGTGGTGGTAGTTTATAGAGTGTTGAAGCCCCGAAAATCGGGTCGACAATAAGGGGGATACCCACCCGGTCCGGACCTTGGTTGGCAGCTCCTTATCCGTTTGGTATAGCGGGTCCGACTGGGGATAGTGGGACCAGTTTCCCAATCTGAGGGTGTGTGTGTGTGTAGAGTTGGATGAAGCTGATCTAAGAGTACTTTAAAGCTAATTTAATTCAGATTCTTAAACTAACTCTATGCTATTGTAATCTAATGAGAAACAACACATCTAATCTACGCTAACCCGGGGTGTATATCTTCTATTATGCGATCTAGAGAGATTTCAAACAACAACTGGTAATAAAGATCATTCAGCTATCGTAAGAATAGAAATCAATTAAGATAAACCACTTTGCATAAGAAGTTAGGCAAAACAGTTGTGAACAACATATCGCATAATAAGCTATTCATATATCAGACATAAATAAAATGACTCCACCGTACAGAAGTGCCAAATGGTAACTCATACATTCATGCAATAACATATAAACAACTGAAAACTGTAAATCACTTCAAGAATATAAGCAGAAATGGCCAAGAGATAAAAGTACCATTTATGACTAATCCTACTCATAAACTTCAAGGAAAAACGATTTATCTCTACTTGTTCTAACATCTACTAAGAGTACAAAAGTGCAACATCAGTAGCAGACATTAAAATGCAAACATTAATAAATCCCGCTCCATCCATTCATCAAAACCTCCTATGAGGGTGCAGAAGTGCATGTTCTGAGGACAAGTTTTTGACAAATTTCTGGACCCTTTTCTAAATGCATGAGAAGGGTTAAAATACTACTTCCTACTTCCTAATTCTAATAATAGTGTCTTTACAAAATTTAGGATACGGTTTTCAAATGGACGTCCTTTTTCTAATCTAATAAAAAGAAAAAACAAACTTCTAAAAATAAGGCTACTTCTGAACTTGGTCCTTAAAACTGCAAGTGTTCATCATGGACTTGAGAAGAGTCGGTTGGCCAACTTCTGCGCTGAGCTAGGCTGCGAAAACAGAATCTATGAGAGCTGGCACTACTTTTTTGGCTGAGTTTATGATGCACTTCACAGTCATCCATTGACTGTGTGGCTTGACCAAGTATGCCCAGCAACACTCCCAATTTAACCTGTTCAATGCCTGGATCGCTTTTCCCTTTTCCTGCGCCTTCTGTTTCCATTCTGCTTCCAGTCGTAGTTTATTTGGTAGGTACCCCGGGGTGGTCTCCTTGATTAAGTTGGCCCTATGTAAATTCTCATTTACACAGTCGATAAGAATGTTTGCCTGCGTGGCCGCTGTCTCCGCTGCTTGTTCCGCCTGCCTGATTTGATCGTCCCATTTATTAAAGAGCAATTCTTTATGATTCTCATTTATTCTGGGTGCACTTGCTCTTTTCCCTTCCTCTTCATCCTGCCAAGCTAAGTATTCTGTCACTCGTTTGTCACTCTGATCATAGTCACTTCGCAAGTCCACCACTTGATTGGTGATTTTATCGCTCAGCTCGCAATAGTGACTCCACTGTGATATTTTATGTCCCAACTCTTCCTGTTGCTGCAAAAGTTTCTCATTTAAGTCAATAGATTCTGAAATTTCGGCAAGCTTAGGCTCATCTTTGTGCATTTCTTGTAAAATTTGCAATTGCTTTCCTTTCTCGTCTAGACTTCTTTGATAGCCTATCTGCATCTGCTGAAAATTCTTCCTGCAACTTCTCGAGCTGTTTGGAAGCTTCAATACTAGCATTGGCTTGTTGCAACTGTCCTTGTAGTAGCTATATTTGATCTTCTTCTTCTTTCAATAGTTGCTGAACTTTTGATGCCTTGTCAATAGTTGCAGAAGCATATGCTCCTGCAATCTGAGACAACTTAGTGAGATTTTCAGTTGGGTTATTGTTGGGGTCTTTCCATAAGACGTCCAAATGTTCAGCATCTTGTGACAGTGTATTTCCTAGTTTTCTTTTCTTCTTCTATCTCCTTACAACTGCGTTATGTTGGGGACTATAGAATACATCGAGTGGGGGAATTTCTTCTACATTAAGTAGAAGCTCAGAAGGTGGAGCGATAGGACTGTGCTCCGTTTCTGTGACACTGCTGACTATGGTCGAAACCAGTTCTTGCGCTACCTGTGTATTGTTCACAGGTGTTCTTGGGGCTTGCCCTTCAAGATTGATCAGCTTGTTGAAGGTTTCCCATTCTTTGTCTAGTTCTATTGTGACGAGTGGCGCTTTAATGACAGGAGGGGGGACATCTCTTGGCGGGGAGGCGATAACTTGTTGTTGCGACATTGCACTTGACTGAGCTGTATCTTTAGTTGTTTCTTCATTTTTTTCTTGGTCACTTCCAGACCCTTTAGAATGTTCAGGCACTCCTTGCGCAGTGTTAGATTTAGATCTGGAAGTGCTAGAGTTTCCATTGAGGCTAACGCTTGGAGTTGATTCTCTGGCAGGCAGCCGCAGCTTCTCTAGAGGAACACTGGCCAGCCTTCTTTCCCTGTATAACATGAATCTTTGGAGGTCATCTAGAGACAACTTCGACCGAGCTTCCCGCGAAATTTCATAGAGTGAGCTTCTACTATGAAACAAATCATCAAACAAATCTTTCTTTCCAACGAATACTTTTATTTTGACGTTCGTTGTGAAATCTTGGGCAACATTATTTGGGTCAAATGGCCTTGCTGGAAATTTAAACAATTGTAGACACGTCACATTCTCCACTTCGGTGAAAGCGTGTCCTACATCGAACAATGAGAAGGCCCCACAAGCTACAGGAAACTGAGGCCATATGGCCTT
>APFE031186303.1:0-19103 GCA_000404065.3 Pinus taeda
AAGAAGCTTCCATGAGAGGTGGAGAACGACTTCCCTTCTATGGAGATTCGAAGCCCAACTGAACTAACTCAAGCTGGAATCAGTTCATGAATAGGTTAGGAAGAACCTTCGCAAGTTGGTTTGTTAAAAACTTTACCCAACTAGGTTGGCGCGAGTGCGACTCTGAGACAGAGCACCAGCTGGCACGCCCTCTTTGGAGGATTTCCCCCATTGGCGTGAGTGATACATTGTGGAATAGCGCCAATGGAAAAAGGCCTATTTTTATGGGTATTTTGTAGAAGGTGTCTTCAGGGCATATGAAGTACATACTCAAGGGGATACAATGCAAGTGTTTTCAAGTTATGTCACTTCCCATAGGTCCCGGAATAAGTCCACCAATGTGCGGGAGAAAGGGTAACAGGGACAGTGACAAATTACTGTGTAACACATTGCAATTATATTCTTCACAGTGTTAACTTATTTTTTTTTTTCAAATGTTGTTTGCATATCATTTATTGCAACCATGTCAAACATTTAAGTTATCATAGTCAATCCATTATCCAGATGGGGCTCCTACCCCAAATAGTGTGAGTTCTAGTTGGGACTTCATACCAGGGAGACCCCCTATGTTAGCGTGCTTTCAACACCATTAATATGTGCTTAACCCTTATACCTATTAATGTAGTTAAATTGTAATAAATTTTCACCATGAGCTTGGTTTCTTTCTCAAGTATGTTACTATGTATAGTTGCATTATTAGATAATTGTTGTGATGTATTAAATTCATTGGTTGAAGTGCTCTAACTTTCTTATATTTTATCCTTAGCTTTAATTTGGCTTGACCAATGAAATACACATTTTGATCCATCTCATTGGTAACAAATGACCCCTTTTTATTGATTTTTAATATTTATACAAGTTTTTCTACGACCTATTTCATTAAGTATAATAACGAGATATTCAAATTTCCATATTTTGATCACCCCTTTAATTGGCCTTGTTTGTTTCTTTGAGTGATCATTTCCCTAATCATCAAAATATGAAGGCTTAGTATTTATTTCATTAAAAAATATATATCATAGTTTGAGACTACATATTGTTAATAGGCATGTAAGAGTTTTTGCAAATAGAATTATAAGTAGAGCAATAAATCATTATAGCACATAATGACCATTAAGAACAAGAAGTGTGTGATTTGATCCATACCCCTCTACATTCTTCTTGGTGTGTGATTTATTTCATCTATGGATTTGTCCCTTGGAGGGGGGATTCCACCCACTCATGACCCAAAGGTGGAACCCTTCAAGGGATTAGCTATCACAATGGAGAAATATTCAAAAACAATTCCTTAGATTTTAATATTTATTAAAAAAATGAATGAAAATATTGAAGTTTCCATAAAAAACCTTTCCTATCAATATATGGCACTTCCCTTGGTATATTTGTGGTTGATTACCTAGTTCATTAGCATTTGGACATCACCTAAATCCATGGTTATTTCATCCAAAAGAATTCAGAAATCATATTCAAAGATAAGTTCACCCACTTTTTCTATAGAATAGGGTTTTATGTTTTTTTATTTGGAGGAAAGGAGGATTGGATCTCATTTTAAAAAATGATACTTATTTCTTTGGTTCTAGGGGATTGTGCTTAACTATGTGGTCTCCCCTATTTCAGCTTGGAGTATGACATCCTCTTAGCATTCTAGCTTGGGTTTTGTAGATTCATCTCCCTCTTCATTATTAGAGTGAGGATACCTTGTGAAAAATATGCTACAACTGGGATAGATTGATTGACAAGGTAGAACCAAAGGTTTGTATGTTTGCATGCACTCAAGTTTGTGTTGAGGTAGGTCTACAAGAATGCCTTCTTGAATAAATCATGTTGACCCTAAGAAATGAGAAACATATTTATGTTTTGGAACATGAGAATCTACCATTTAAATTAAAATATTTTTCTGAGTATGGTCACTTTGAAAAATATTTCCAAAAAATCCTCAATTTTCCCAAATAGTACAAGATAATGAGGAATAGTCGTAAATAGTCTCAATAAAATTAGTCCAAAACATGTAGTAGACCCATCAATTTCTATAATAGTTTCATAAAACTTAGGAAATTTTGGACCTTATAGTTCAGATAAATGATCTAAGAAACTAAATGGACTTAATAAAACTCAACTAACTATTTTTGAATAGGCTAACAAGTCCCCAACTCACTCAAAATGAGGAAGACCTAGTTTCTAGGAAAGAAATTATGAACTAGTAGTCAAAGATGATCCCATACCCTTTTCAAGGATTTGAGAAACTTCCCCTTATTCTAGATAGGTGTTTATTTATGCTACCATTGGGATAGGAAAACTTTCTTTTCATCCCTCTAAATATAATGAAGGTAATCTTTTATATCATCTAGAAGAGATTGACCAACTATTTGAGAAAACATAAACTCATCTAGAATCCTCACTTAAAACAAATCACATCAATAAGGTGAGGTGAGGAGAAGTAAGAATAATTAAAATAAGAGAGAATTCCAAGAAAGGTGAGTATAAAATTTCCCAAGGAGAAGAGAAATTGTTGGAGGAAAAGTGTAAGGGTGTAGAAATTTCCAAATATAAGGGTGGTGGCTTAGATATATGCAAATATGAAGCTAATCCATGAAAATAAAACTTAAAATGGATTCACATAACATTAAATAATGTTATAAAATATTAAATAAAGAAGAAATAAACTACTTCTATCAAAGATAAATACACGAGTTTAAACTACATAATTTAGACCATATACCCAATGGCAAAAATATACATTTAATTATGGAAGGAATTATCGATGAAGATGGCCTATAAGATCCCCTCCTTGGGGTGTGGATTTTTTTATTTTATAATTATATTTTTATTCCCTCCCCTTGGTTTTAAGTAGCTTGGATGTGTAAAAAAACTATCAAGAGAAAGGAATTATCTTGAGTTTTATGGCAATTTCAACATGTACTTACTTGTGTGGATGCACTATGAGAAATGGAGACACTTTCTAGTTTTTATAATAAAATGGTGATAATCCCTTCGATATGGAAATTCATCATGTCATTAATATATTGATCACAAATAATTGAAAAAAACCACAAGAACTATGCTTTTCTTTACGCGTGTGTGTTTCCTTTAAAGAACCCATGCAAAATTGCATGGAATATCCCTTGATAGTAGTACAATTCAGATAAATTTCATAAAAGTGTCTATTTCTAGTTTGAAAAAAATCCATCCATGGTAGCTCGAATGGAAATTTGAAAAATAACTATTTCATTATTCCTTAGGAAACCACAAATCATGATAAAGCATGATTCCACACAAAATTTTGTAATTAAAATTAGCAGGTCATTGGTGCATTAGCTTTTATTGTTATTGGTATTGAATCTCTATTACGTAAAGATTTCATAGGGATGTATAAATAAGGAATTAATAGAATTCATAAGCAGATTATGTTGGAAAATTCGAACTTCAGAACCACCATCATGAGAACCATTTTTGCACTTTTTTAACAAGGAGAGAGAGATCCCAAAAATGATAACAAGGATCCTCCCAAGGATATAGATAATGAGCTCACCATAGGCCACTTGTTTATGGTGTCTTAGAAAGGAATTTATGCTTTAAAATTTGTAATAAAGGTATCCTTGCTTCAATTTTATTTTGATGCTTTTTCCCCATGTTTTTGAGTTTTTATTTATTTATTATGTAAGATGCCTAACCTACTAGAATATTCATCTCTATTTTTTCTAACTACGAGTAGTTTTGAACCTTTCCACTGTGTAGCAGAGACTCTATTTCTCACATTAGCTACAATTTTCTCCTAATATAGTGGTAACTCCTCTAGGTTGAATCCACATAATTCGCCCCTTATTGATTGTAGGTTCCTTTCTAATAACCACTTACGTTATGTAGATGCCAAAAATGGCCCCACCCACTACTTAAAGCTTTGTTTCTTCTTTATCTGCATGCAAGTTCACTAACTATTTTCATTTATGGGTTTACACAACTATCAAAGAAATAGATGTGCATTTTTGCATGAAACTTCTATGTCTCACCCATGCAAGTTTTAAAAATTATGTTTTTTGAATTTTTCATTACTATTTACTTTTCCTACACTTTTTATAGGATCCTCATCCTACGTTACTCACTATTTATTTACCGGTTGGGTACAAAAATTAGTAGATTAATTTAATTTTTGGAATATAAAACAATTTTTTTATTTAAGGAATATGTTGTAGCAACAACAACATCCCAAAAAAAATTGATAAGAGCCAAATTCTAGGTCCCCCTTCTTTCAAAATCGTAAACATCTAAAGGGCTATGATTCATCAACCTATGTTTCATATCCTAAGCTATAGAGTTGAGTCTTTAATATGAGATTCTTATGAGAAGTTACAATTGTGCAATTCATTTTCACATAATAGTGTTGTGCATCCTCTCAGATCAACACAATGCAACTTTACAAGTTAGTGTTGTGCATTCACCCAACACAATGTAGTGCACCCTCTCAAACCTAGTGCAATGACTTAATTCTTGTCATGATTTTCCTCACACATGGGAACTGATGGCACATTTATTTACCCTCACATATGAAATATTATATAAATAACCTAAACCCCAATTCATTTTCATGGTTCATCTCTATCACAAGAACACACTATTACCTCAGCACAACTCATTATGCTAGTGTTGCTCTTGTCCTCCTAATGTGCCTAGTGCCACCAAGGAAGTAATGACAATGATATGTGTTAGGTACGTCTTTGTGCCCTAACCTTGTCACTATTTTTTCTGTCCATTGATGTTCCATTTCTATGTGACCTTTCATATCCCCAACCTTTCGCCTATCTCTGACACTTATATATTCTTAGGCACACACACACTTTATGACTTTCTTTTCTTTCTTCTCTTACTCATGCTATTGAGCTCCCATTTCCTTCATCTCACCTTAAACCTATCTATAATGTATCCCTTTCCTATGTGCAATGACATAATTGGTGCACTCAAACAACTCTATTACTAAGTGCATTGCCACACATTAAACACCATAACATTTAAATTTTAAAATCCTTACCTCACTTAGCACAACAAAATTTGAATCCTCATTATTGTGGTGAAATTTCAACCTTCACCCTACAAACTTATCTATGTGCAGCGATGTAAGCCCTAACTAGTAGACTAAATTTTTACCCCATAATGGTGCAAGCATACCCTGCAGTTTTCCTTCCCTCCTTGTGTCACAGCACAAAAGTCTTATTTTTTCTATTGCCCATCATAACGCACTGTCAAAACCCACTTACTTAGCACTAATATCATAACTTGTGATGCGAGACATTCTTCACATAACTTATTATCACAAAAATCCCTTCCTTATAGGCTACAATCCTTCCCTGTGCAACAACACACTGACCCATCACAACCAATGTTACTTACTTGCACTACACATTAATTTTTTTTTTTTCTAACATAGTTTATCATGTTGGACTTTGTTTAAATGTTAGGTACAACAGATTTACAGTGTCTTAGCATTTCATTATTGATAGAAGATATGGCACCAACAATGAAGAGACTAGGTAAGGAATTGTTAAAGATGTTGTAGAACAAGGGTCAAAAGGAACTTCCATAACCTCAACCCCCACATACGTAAATACGACATGCTTTATTGAAAAATCCATGTCAATAACTTGGTGTGGGATATATCAATTATTTTCTTGAAAATAAATCCATAGGGAGGAAGAAGATGGTGAAGTGTATGAGAATGTTAGGAGGTCTTTGTTACATAAAGTTTCATCATATCCTATTTTCTTCCATTTTGGGTAAACCATCAAGAGGATCATAAAATTCATTGATATTAAAAACATGACCATTCGAGATGGTCACAATATACCTGTACTAGCATATATATACCCTCGCATTGTGAAATAATACAAATTTCCTATATATTAGATCACACTCATAGTAAAGTGGTATGAAGGTTTTGGCCTAAGAAGCAAGGATATCATGATTACTTGGTGGAAAGACCCCATCAAATTCTTGGCTAGAGTTGATGGGGTCTACAAGACCAAGCTATTAAAGTAAGCATATTGGTGAGCCCTAGTATTGCTCCAAGAATGTTGCAACTCCCAAGGGCTCCTCAACTCAAATCATCAAGCTGAGGTTTGTACACACTTCGAGGTGACAATGCTATATGAACAGTAGATGGTATTCCACTCATGCCACCCTCAATTATGACATTAGATAAAAAATACTCAGAGACCCTTCCTCCTACTGAATTAGAATGAAAGCTTGTTGATAAAGGTACAATTGGAAATTGCTTCTAGCTATGAAAGTATAAATTCCATTTACTCAACTTGTAAATTCTAACTAATCAATTCATGAAAGGACAAAGGCTAATCTACTTGCAAAAAGAAAGCTATTTTATCTTTCATAATTTATCAAACTACCAAATCTACTTGCAGAAATGAAGTTAATTTATTTTGCATAATTCATCAAACTACCAATCATAATTGCATGTACCATCTACCTAGTTCACACTTGCTTGTAATTGAGTAACCTACTTGTGTCATACTTGTGATAAAGAAACTAACTATACTATGTTTTTGCAGCGAAGAAAAGGAAGGGTTGGAGTGGCCTAGGAGCTTCCCCTAATCATAAAATCACAATTGGGGGTCATTATTCATCTAGACTAATTTAAAGTTGTAGTGGGGATCAAATTTGATGAAGGAAAGTGATGCTACAGGTTTGCTACAAGCGACTGCTACAGGAAATGTGTAATACTACAAGAGGGCTTGTAATGCTACAAGAGGGCATCTAAGTGGCCTTTGGAGGTGAAAATTATGTCTTGAGGGTATAGAGAGATGGAATTAACTTGAATAAAATGGAAGGAGGTTGGTTTGAGCCCCTGGCCAAGCTCGGGACCTCTTAGAGGCCTATCTTGCACTAGGATGAGTGCTCTAAGTATACTAGGAAAAATTACTTATAAAACAAGGTTTTGGGATAGAATTTGGAGGTGCAAAGAAAAGATGAATGATCTCAATATGGAACTGGTATAGGTGCCCTCCCTTTTACATCAACACAACCCTGCAATCAATCACATGCATGCATCCATTTATCATTAACAAAATGAGATAACTTATGATGGAAAAGATGAGTTGAATTTAAATAACATCTAATTTATGCCATAACATTGATCTACTCACTAAACTGACTTGTAATCTACATAAAGCAAATGTAAAATGGGACAACTAACACTAATATATTTCCAAGAAATCATAAATGCAATATTTTTGGACTGTGGTTGTGAATCCTTCCACTCATTATCCCACAAGGGAGGTGATATAGAGACTGCAACCATGGGTTTTTATAGATTATTCTCTATTGAAATGCAAGAACCTATGAACTACTTGGACTCAAGAAGAAACATAAGTACAAAAAGAGGGACCAAATCCTCCAGGTTGGGCCCAAACCCAAGGGTCTCAACCCTCTTAAATTAGCTCAGATGCGGCTTAAAATCCAACTTCTCATTATCAAACAGTGCAAGTCTAATACATCACATAAAATTTTAAAGTAACAATGTCAAGCTTGAAGATCAATAGCTACACCTAGCTGAACAAAAACTTTGAATCCTAATGAGATTTCTTCTAGTTTATTTATACAAAATGGCAGTTGAAGTAGCTCCCTTGAAAGTAGGATTGGTTTCCTCCTTCATCTAAAAATGGTGGATCTTGTCCCTCTTGATCTTCACTTATACTAGGAGTCACTTGGCTACCAATTAATTTGAATTGGTGACAGAGGATATTGAAGATGATTTTAGGGAGTTAAGGAGGTTGACAAACCCCCTAGATTCTCTCGTAGTTGTCTACATCAAGCCCTTGCATAGTAATAGCCTCAAAAAATGCTTCATTTTCCTACAATTATACAACATTAGGACACATACAATGGCAAACACCTTTTACTCCTCTTATTAAGCATAATATAACAAAAAATATGAATTAATGTAAGAGTAGGATAGTTTTAAGGTTGGAGGATGGCATAATGATCTTCAAAATGTACCTATTGATGGAACTCATCATCACCCCCATGATGATGGTGTTTCTCATCCTCTAAGCAACTTAGTCATCCACTTGAAGCTCTTTCATGGCCATAGTGGCCTCCTTGACATCCCAAGGCTCCTCGTATGGTGTACCCTCTTATAGGTAAAATATGCATGCCTTTCTATATCTATCCACCCCCTCTACTCTTATTCTTCATCTCTTCCTTCTTGTAATCCCAACAACAAAGGTGGACCGAGTTTGAGTCATATCCACCTAATTTTCATCCTCTGCATGGTCCTCTTGTACAAGGGTGTTCTCTCCAAGGCATTCCTTAGCCTTTCATGATAGTGATATTCCCTTATTTGTAGGTTTTGGGGGAATTCCATCTTCTCTGGAAGGATTGCATACTCTCTTTTCCCAACATCCTAAATGTGTCTTCAAAGTGTAGAATGGCTTCCTCATGGGTAGTAATGTATTTTGGTGCCAAGGCAGCATCATTGGAGATGAACCTATGATTGCTAATGATAGCCTTAGGGCTCACTGGCACTGCTCTGATAAACAATGGTTCCTTCTCCTACTTTACCATTACCTTTTTCACCTCCTCAAATCTTGTCTACTCATGATTCATCCAAGATGCTAAATCCATCAGCTACATATCCCCCAATCTTAAATTTGGATTCAAAAAAATTATATTTGTCAATGTGAGATTGTGCATGTAAAATTCAACTAATCTTTCCCTGTCTTCCATGTTAATTTGGTTGCAAAACTCAATGAACTACCTGTAGTCCTAAAAAGGCAGAGATCCATATTGTGTTATAGTTTTTATTTGGAACTGCGACCACTCTTCTTTGAGAAAGAGAGCATATAAGACTTCAATGTATTCCTTCATTGCAGGGCTTCCATAGATAGACTTGCAATGGTGGCAAGTTTTTTTTCTTTCTCCTACAACCTCTCTTTCAACCTAGTGTATTTTGCCTATAGTTGATCCTTCATCATCCAATGTTTTTCCTTCTCTTCCTCCAATACTAGAGGTTGGAGTCTCTCCTTGTGTGAGGGCTTGTTTTTCTATGAAAGTCTCCCTATCCATGTCCACGATTCTTTTCCATATGACAGGGATTCTCAAGTGTTTCAAAGCATCCACCACTATAAACTTGATGAGGCCATCGTGAGCTAAATGTTGATGTTTTCCTTCCCTCACCTTCTAACTCATATCAATGATTGACTATAAGAGGAAGTGGGGGACACAAAGTCTTTGACAAAGAGGTGATTTTCCTTAACTCTCAGCTCCTAGAGTAGCCTAAAGTGGTAGGCATAAGCCACACTTAATCTTCCTTCACAAGATATGTACTTGAGGATATGTTAAGCTACCTCATCCCAAGGGTAAGGTAGACTCTCTCTTCTCACCCCATTCTTGTGGGTCTACCAGCTTCTCTTTTGAAAGGAAGAATTTTTTCCTAGTTGTGACACTCTCTTGTCTTCTTTGCTCCACCTAATTCCTAGAGGCAAGGTGGTCACTCTGCTTATGGTTTCAGGGCTGAGAGAGATGGCCACCCCTCTGACAACAGTTGTAGCACTATCTTCCTCTTGAGAGTGTAATGTCATGGAAAATTCATGGGCAAGATAATCATCATACCCTTTAGCAACTCAAAGAAACCCAACTACTGGTGTCTTATGAAGATGTCAACTACACGAGGGTGTTGGTAAATTATCCTAGTGTCTGATGGTTCCCTTCTGTTAAATCATTCCCCCCATTTCTTCTTTATTACTCCTTGACACTATATAGGTGTGGAATTCAAAAAATTAGAACAGTCTCAATGGTGAAACAATGGTAAAGTGCTTAGTAGTAGTGAGGAAGAAAGGTGCTCGAATTGATATCAATCAAACTATTTTCTCTTCTCTTAACCACAACAAACTTCAAAAAGACCTCCTATTGATTAATTGATTGCTATAGGCTCTTAATTTCAGCAAGAATTTGTTAACACCAAAAATTCATACACATGTTTGCACAATCTAGAAGATGCTAAAAGATGTCCAGCAGAATGCACAAGTGAAGATTTTCCAGCTGAATAGTGACCATGAAGTTTAAAAAAATTAATTTCTCCTAAGGTCCAAAGTTTGTAAAGATAAAAAATTGAGGATGTTGTTGGGATGGGGTCCCCTAAGTCAATTTTTTTTAAGTATTGTGAAATATTGTAAAGTCTTCACATTTTGAGGAGCGGAGCATGAGTAGCATAGGTTGATAGGAGTCAAAGGGGCTTTAGGAAGGTCAAAGCCCCTTAGTTTGTTAAGATTCAAGTTGTTTTGAGGCTCGCCCATGGTTCACAAACCATGGTATTGTAATGAAGAAGAATATAAAAGGAAGTCATAGAAGAGTCATAGAAGGTAATCATAGAAGAATAGTGCATGATTTGAATCTGTTTTTGTCTATTCTATACTTAAGCAAAGGGGAAGGCTCCTGCAGTTGTGTACGTGGAGACCTTGGTAAGTTCACAGTTGAGTGTGTGGGCCCATGTAGCTATGTGCACAGGGTTGGAAAGAACTATAATTGAAGATCTGAAACATAATAAAAGACTTGTTTTGAAGAACTATTTGTGCATCTGTGTATTACTGTTTATCTCTGAATTTATTTTATTTTTTATCTATTGAATGAAATTAATCAGGAAAAATACTTATTAGATTCGTGAAGATGTAGATCTTTTTATTCATATGATGTTATGCATTTTTAGCGCAATCGGCGAAGGGCATAAATTTGCTAACTGTTAATTTCTGCAATTCCCAGGTTTTTAAGGGTTAGGGTTCACGAGGTCAAGATAAAGCCCAAAATTTGGTAGAAACACATCACATAGTCCTCTGGATGTAGAAACCTAGTTCTAGAATCCCCAAATACTACGTAGGGTGAGACTGCAGCCTACACTGCGCAAGTTGCTGCCAAAAGGGCCAGTAGTGTAGGGTTTTTTGGGTTAGCGTAGCTAACTCTGAACCTAGGTCCAAGCCCTCTCAAGCTAACAAATGGTTTGGTTTCCCAGACCAAGATCTATCTGAGGGACGTATGATGTGGCACAAGTGGATACCAACTAAGAAGGAGACTGTAAAATGGATAGATCGGAAGCTACACAAGTTTGCAGCCCAAGAAAACAAGAATTCATGCCTATCGAAAGAAGAGTGGTTACAGAGATATATATATATAGAGGAACATAAAGTTTTCTTCTACTCTTTTCCATGTGAATTATACAAATGGTTGGATAAAATGGCAGGTGGTCAACCTACCTAGAAGTTGCATAACCCTATCACGTGGGCTCCAGAGTTAGTAAAACACCTACAAGGATCATAAAACAAGGTTGCGAAGGTTTTCGATTATTATATTGATATTATTTTGGGTGGATTTATTACTGATTTCGTGATTGATACGTCTGTTAGTTATAGTGAAGCTGAACACAATTTTTTAAAAGGACCAAGAGGTAAGTATATGAAGTCTTTGAAAACCTGGATTGAAATGCCACTAAATTGATGTTTAGACGAGACTCTACGAGAGCTACGTGAAGTGGGAAACCATTCATAAAATATCTAGATACAATTGTTGAGTATAGTCCTCTCTTGGGAGAATTCAACAGTGAAGAAGAAAGTAATAGTCCCAAGCTTCCCATATGTGCACTGCAATCCATAGATCAGGGCACTACAGGAATACCACATCCATCCACTCCACCTCTGCCATCACCTCCACCTCACACACCTATGCCTCCACCTCCACCTCCACCTCCATCTCCTCTATTCAGTATGGTGAATAATATGAAGATGCCTATATTCAAGGGTCTGGGAATAGAAGACCCTAATCAATTTTGGTTTGTAGCTAATTTTGTATGGAAGTCACTATAGATAATTGATGATGATCTAAAGAAAGCACAACTAATCAGAGCATCGTAATACAGGGCACTAAGTTGGTATATTAAGTACAGTAAAACTCATCCAATTGCATCATTGAAAGACACAAAAGATGCGTTGAATAATGAATTTAGAAAGCCTAAGTCTCAATACCAGTTTGTGACTGAGGTCAAATAAATTAAGGAGAAGGTGAATGAATCTGCATGAGATATTGATCAAAGGTTGAAATGTCTACTACAACAGGCTAATCTACAAATCTCAAATGAGAAAAATAAGTATTGGTATATTGCTTCGTTGTTACGTCATTTGAGATTACCATTGTCATAGAAGAAGGTTGGATCATAGGATTAAGCACTGGAAATTGCTATCAGGTTGGAGGCTTCACCTATTTATGATATGAATATGGGAGTCCAACAAATTCAGTCGTAATTGGCTAGCCTACATATGGAGTTGCAAGATCACAAAAAGGGGAAAGAGGTCCAAAATGAGACCTATGCTGAAGTATGGTGCTTAAAGTGTAAAGGGCATGCTCATGATAAGGATCATTGCCTGATATATCATAACTATTTAATTAGGGAAGGTCCTATCCCCCTGAGGTGAAAAAATATTGTTGGATTTAGTAACAATGTAGTGCCATGGTGCTCTATCTGCCAAATAACAAGAGTACAATTGTCAAAGCTATAAGTTAATGATGGACAAAACTTTGACATATAGAGTACAGGCTGAGACCTATCCTCAGCATGATCAAGGAACACCTACAATGCATGGAGGATTCCAGGGATGAGGAAGAGGATGAGAGGGAGGAGATTAAAGAGGTCGTAGACAGATTATTTGTAACAATTGTGGGGAACCATGCCACTTTGCACGAGATTGTTAGAACCTGACACACCCCTCTTGCCGATATTTTCAACAGTTTTACCACGTTATAAAATATTGTCCCGTAATGATCACAAAGATGCAAGAGAAAAAGAACTAGCATCCCACTCAGAACATCTAGATGATGAGATAAAAACCATGCAATGATGGGCCTAGCATTAATATAATAATTACGTGAAGTGGTATATCTACTAGGGAAGATAAAGACGTAGGGAAACAACCAGAAGAAAATATATGGGTGTGTAAGGTTGTTGACAAGGATGTTGAATTTGATTTGTATAAGGCAAAGGAAACATTTATGGAGGTGAAAAAGAGCTTTGTAGATTCAGGAGCTTCCACATCAAAGACTCAGAGTGCACGAATAGAGAAGCCTGAAGAAGTCACGTGGCTAGGCCATTAGCTCCATATATGATGGAGTTGTACAATTTTCTGCACAGATTTTGGCAGGAAAAACAATGCAAAAGTGTCACGCCAACGAAGTGCCAGCACCAGTAGTATATTTTTTTACGTAGTGTAGTAAAGGGGTCCAATACAATGGGGAAAAATACTTGTATCACGATTTCCTGATGGATTTTTGTGAATCCCAGGAAGATGGAAAGGCATTCCACTATGTGTAGTTACTTTTGTTGATAGCGCGGGTAGCATGGAGGATCCCTGACGATAGTTAGTTCCCAACACAAGATCCAGACTTGTGCAAGGATGATAAATTCGCCTCATTGTGGGTGACAAAGGATCCTGACCGCATCATTGAAACAAATATGTTCTGGGTATTTTTCGAGTCAGAATTGTGGATGGTGATCAACCAATGGTTGTAGTTTTCACCTAGTTTACATGTGCAGTACACAAATATTGCAAATTTAAAGGCATATTTTCATAATTTGTCCATACGCATGAATAAGGATGTCGCAGGAACATGGCATAAGTTTCCATATTTGGTTGTGGAGTATGACATTATGGGGGTCACCAAAAAATGGCTGAGCGAGTGTCTCACCCCATTTGGCAAAGTTGCAGGAACAAGTAAGGTCGTAAAGGCGGAAACAGGGAAAACAATAGCTACAACAATAGCCCAGAAAGTGAAAGAGAAAGAAGCACAGAAGGCTTCTATGAAAGAAAAAGAAGCACAACAGGTTTCTACCAAAGAAAAGGCAACATAGAAGGAAAAGGCTTCTTCAAAATGGAAGGAAGAACCAAAGGAAAAAGCCGCACAATCAACAACATCGTAAGAACCTGGGACGGAGCACATTGATGTAGAGGTTGAAACTAGAGATGAAGAAGAAGAGGGTGCATAACCCTATATTGGATCGGAGGACTTAGAGTCCCCCTTCAGATTTAGTAAGAGGCAGAAGTGAAGTTCCACAAGACCTCGCAAGAAGCAGAAGTTTGATAAGTCTGTGAGTGCGACACCAATGGTCCTCACAGAGAGGGACCTTGATGAGACAGGACATGTTTTCCACTTCACCACTAAAACTATATGGGGAAACATCGAGGACCATTACCACTAGGTATTTTAAAAATAACAACAAGGGCTAAAGGAATTATAGGTCTCGATAGGGGTTATCCAGGCGAGAGTGGGACAAGCGAGCACAGATCAAGCGAACGTGCCAAATTTTAGTTCTGCTAAAATTACATCTAAGCTTTGAGAAATACAAATTCTAGGGGGATCTCTTTAGTTTGAGACAACCGAAGATCAAGAGTGCCTGTAGTACTAGAGAAACCTAAGTATCAACCTTGCAACACTATTAATCCAGACCTTGCATGAGCTGCACCAAGGAGTTTCAGATGAGCTCAGCATCTAGGAGAAATGAGCACTATTGATTATCGATGAGGTAAAAACTAACAATAAACATATTTTTGCAGAGAAATTGTAGGCCTTGCAGGCCCGTGATGAGGCAGTACAACAAAATCAACAGCTAGAAACAACCCTTATCCAAGTGTGCAGTGAGCTCCCTGAGCTCCCAATTCCACCAAAGGTGGCCTCAACAGAGAAAATTCACAAGTCAGTTGTTGCAGTGAAGGCATCCAAGGAAGATCTGAAAAGGTTTGGTTTGAGCTACAGTTGTAGATTTCAAAGGTTCAACTTATTTTGAAACCAACCACTCCTTTAGAAGTCAGAGAAAAGCATGAGGTTACTATTAAGGAAGATATGACCACTCTGGCTGCTGCAGTCAAGGACTCCAACCAATTGTTTGAGCAGACAATGGAGATGTGAACCTCACTATAGGAGGATCCACACTTGCAGACGATTGGAGTAGACATCCATGAAAAGTAGTTGCAGTTTGAGAGGTTCAAGTGACTTCAAGAAGGAAAGTTCATCCAGACCTAGATTGATGAGCTACATCGGAAGGCCTCCATTATCTCCTCAAGGACGTAGCCATGGACCAAGGATGTAAGCCAACTATCACAGACCATACAAAGCAAGTTAAAGGCTCTGCAATAGACACAGAGAAACATTGGCCTTGTAGTTGAAGGTCCAACCATGAATAAATTGGTCAGATAAGTTCGCTAGGCTAGCGCATAGGGAACAACAAATCTTCAAGTATTGAATATCAAGTTCATAGATCTTCAAACAAAGATTGAGGCAACACTAGTAGAGTGACTCAATATGAGTCACAACTTGGTGTTGGGGGCCTATTGGGATGGGGTCCCCTGTGTCAAATTTTGTTAAGTTTTGTGAAATATTGTAAAGTCTTAGCATTTTCAAGAGCAGAGCACGAGTAGTGCAGGTTGATAGGAGTCAAAGGGGATTTAGGAAGGTCAAAGTGCCTTAGTTTCTTAAAATTCAAGTTGTTTTGATACTCACCCATGGTTCATGAACCATGGTATTGTAATGAAGAAGAATATAAAAGGAAGTCATAGAAGAGTCATGGAAGGTAAGCATAGAAGAATAGTTCACGATTTGAGTCTGTTTTTGTCTATTCTGTACTTGGGTGGAGGGGAAGGCTCTTGCAGTTGTGTGCATGGAGACCTTGGTAAGTTTACAACTGAATGCATGGGCCTTTGCAACAGTGTGCGTAGGGTTGGAAAGAATTGTAATTGAAGATCTTAAGCATAATAAAAGACTTATTTTGAAGAACTATCTGTGCATTTGCATATTATTATTTATCTTTGAATTTAATTTACTTATGATCTATTCAATGCAATTAATCAGGAAAAATGCTTATTAGATTCGCAAAGATGTAGAACTATTTTTTCATATGATGTTATGAATGTTTAGCACAATCGGCAAAGGGAATAAATATGCTAATTGTTAATTGATGCAATTTCTAGGTTTTTAAGGTTTAGGGTTTGTGAAGGTGAAGATAAAGCCATAGGTTTAGAAGAAACACATCACATAGTCCTCTAGATGCAAAAACCTGGTTCTAGCATCCCCCAATACTGTTGTTATCTCAAAATCAAGTCCTGATAGGCTGTTGGTCAGGTTGACTCTAAGTAACTATTTCAAACCAAGCGTTTGACTAAGGCTTAGCCTCCTTAGCCTGAGAGGGCTCTCCCAAAAGGGTTATTGATTTTGATTAATGATAAGATGGCTAACTCTTGTGGTGTAACAACATAGACAAATATAACGGTTGGATAAACATTTCATAAGTTCCCATTAGGCCTATGGAGTCAATCATACTTCAGTAAACAATGACACTACCTTTGCATAGAAGTCAGGGCACTTAGCATTTAAATGTTCATAATACAACTTACATAAAAACACAGTTCATACATGCATACAGGAAGTCAGAGCACAATCAATGAATTCTGAATGATTATGCATCCATGCAACTGAAAAAAGACATTAAGGAAAGAAAAAAACACATATTTTGAACACGACAAATCCTTCATGAATCCTGAGAAGAAAAGTAGATGCTTTGTATTACTGAAAATGGTCTTTACATAAGCTAAAACAGTACTTCTGCTATCAAATTTCCAACCCTCATTACATTTATGTCTCAACTATATATAGAATCCTTATTCTAACTAATTCGAGTTTCCTCCTCCAGCATGAGGGGAATTTTAATAACTCAATCCTTATCTCTAATGACACCTATCAGCTATTTAACTGTCTATTAAATACAAATAACATGCTGACTGGAACTTTAAAAAAGTTCTAAATTAACTAGGACTCTAACTCTCTTTTCATGCCATAGTGGCTACTCCTCATCCTTTGACACCTGTTCTTCTTTCAAATGGATAAGCTGTACATTTAAATACGCCATATTGGCATTTGAACGATGAATCCCTATCTGCCCCGTGGTATTAGGAGATGTTCCCTGCTTCTCGGCTTCTGTTTTCCACAATTTGCTCGAACATGTAACAGCACTTTTCTGAGCCTTTAATAACCCAAGGTATGGAAGGTTTCCATGTTTAAGATATGTTGTAGGCTATAGTGATGGACAAGTGTCTCCTTTTCAAAAACTCCCGCTCATAATATCAAACTGTTTGTCTGCATTTAAATCATCACCTACAGCAGTTTCGTAGCACGCTACGAAACTGTTGTTTTATTTAAAACAGTTTTCTCTTTGACCCGAGAACTTATATCACCCAATCATCGATTGCCAAAAATTCCCTTTGATGTTTCATATGTGTAGCAGGGATTTAAACATCTTCAAAACATTAAGATTAAGCAAAATTAACAAAAATTGGGGACAAAACCTTTCCTGAAGAGCGAATTCATTTATTAGGTAACCGGCTTAGCTCTGCCTTTAGGTCTTCAGCGGCTTTCTTCAATTGGTTAATCTCTTCTTCAGCTGCTTCTATTTGGCTTTTCATGGCTACCACATAATCTCCTTGAGATGTGATGGCTGCTTTATTTGTGCTGCTCTTTTGCTGAGGTCGTGTCCCTTCCCCTGTTTCCTCTGTTTTCGGCAGTGCTTCCTGTACCTGCTGGAATTTTCTGGTCATAGGTCTTCTAGGTTTAAAAATGAATTCCTGAGCTGGCTCATCAAACTTAAGCCTTTTTGAGGCCTTGGTTTTCTTAACACTTTCCTATGGTGACTGTGTCAAATCAATCTAAATTGGTTTGGACTACTCTAATTCAATAGCCTGTAATAAATCATTTAGGCTTGCCTTAGACACAGGGCTCTCTTCGACAGCTATAGCTTTACCCTTTTCTTTATTAATTTGGCTTCTTGTCCTTACCCCTGAGACTGCTTCAGATTTGCTTGCTTCAGGTACAGTCTTCTTACCCCGAGTCTTCTCCTTTGTTTATTTATGAGGCTGTTCTTGAATGACTAATGGCTTCACTGGTTTTGGTAGTTGTGGCTTGGTTTGCTTTTTAGCCCTTACCTCCTTTTGAAGCTCAGCAATTGTAAACTCTCTGGCTGGTTGTGGAGTAAGATCAGTCTTACTTTGGAATCGAGCCATGAAGATAAAAGAACTCCAGTCTCTGCCTATCTTTTGGAGGGCATCTAAAACCAGCAACTTAATCAGACCATGATGAAATAAAGAGGTTTCACAATCCTCTTTCCTCAGCTGCACCTTATCACACATCTTACTTAAACTGCGAAATAAATAAAATGGAATGTCTATGGATACTTTCCCGGTAAAATGCAAGAGCAGTTTAAAATGATAAGGATAAACCTTATTGTACCTTCCTTCACAGGTCAAATACTTCTGTATGCAGGTGAGAAGAAGAGCATAATGTTCCTTGAGATAATACCTGGGCACTTCTTTTGTGAAGTCTTCATTTACATAAGCCTATTTTAAGAACTCCTTACAAGGATTCCTATAAAATTTAAAATTTTTGAACCATTCTTCCTGTCCCCTTGGGATCTCGGTTACAGTAGCTATTGCTTCTGGAGAAACCGATATCTCTAACATGGCTACCTTTGAATTCAAACTAGTGAAATTTAGCACAAATTCTTTAGTTACCTGTGCATGCCCTCCTTGTAACTTTTTACAAAATCTCCAGCACCCAGCATCTTTAAACGCCTTCTTCACGCCTTCATCTCTCAACGTTATGTCCAGGCCTTCAGGTTCATTCCTTTGACATTTGCCAGATCTGTGCTCCTTTCTCTCCATTTTCACTTTGAAATATTCACAGCCAAATTCTAACAGCTCCGGTCGAGATGGTGATACAGCTCCTCTTTTTTATTCAGCCTCGCTTGTAATCAGTCTTGCTTGAACAGCCTCGCTTGAAATTCAAATTGAAACATGACTGGTCACTCATGCAACACTCATGACCATTATTAAGGACTATGCATGGTAAAATCTCTTGGGAATGATATTTCCGTGCATATCAAAAATCTATTGGTGGAGTAGCGTCAAATGAACGTTCAGACATGATTCAAGAGGTACTCAAACTGACATGAGTGGACGCACATGCTGACTCACCTATGGACT
>APFE031186310.1:9473-25174 GCA_000404065.3 Pinus taeda
TTTTAGAATGGTACTTTATGAGCTACCCACCAAATTCTAACTTAAATAAAAAATAAAGAGACTTGAGAATTATAAGTGACTCACTTTTTATAAAGGGTGAGAACACGTTTACATCAAGTAACTTTAAAACATAAGTTACATGTGCTTTTTGAAAAAGTAACTCAACAAAAAGAAAGACTTGAAATCAAGACCTTTATTCTCATAAAGTAACTTTGAACCAAGTGAACTAATTTAAAAGGTTAGTAACTTTTGGAAACAAGGAAGTGGGTTCTTTTTTTTTTGGTAGTCACTTAAGCTTTGGAGTGTGTGCTTACTTGAGAAAGCCCTTTTTTCCTACAAAACAAAAAAACCACACAACCCAAAACATACATGCAAAAATACTAAACGATATAGCTTGAAGTTAAATTTCGCCAAACACTAAATATTTTCCTCAATGTTTCTGATTTTTTGAGATCACACTAAGGCAGAAAAGAGTATACGCATGAGAAAAATCCTTCCTTTTTGTTTCTGATTTTCCTAGATCGCACAGAGTTGTAGGGCAAAGAGCATACGCATAAATGAAAGGTATGGATCTGGTAATAAAAAACTAAGAGATAAATAAATCGAAATAAACAGAAAGATAAATAACTAAAACTACAAATACAGATTGTATACCTCCACATCTTAAAAATGACGTAGCTAGGGCTACCGAAAGCCTTTTTGCATGAAACAAAAGGGGTTCCTCACTTGAACAGATGCTCCTAACACATTAGAGCATTCCTCTCAGCCCCAAAGTGGTCAGAAATAGTAGATCTAGGAAACGACAATCGGATGCAGTTGTACCGACTTCGGATTTGGATCACCAATGGATGAGGCCCTCAAATAACTTTGATAGCATGTAGGAATTTACAGGGTAAGTTCCTTAGATAAAACACCAAAGGACACCACTCACAAACAGATCATAGATTAGTACACTAGTATTCTTAACATGGTTAAAACCCTCAAAGAGGGAAACAGTCCACGACATGAGCCAACGCGGCCAAATCAGACAATTTATTAATGTAAAAGAAAGAAAATTTACATAAGATTCTCTCATGAATGGTCACCTTATAAATGACTCTCCCTGCTCTTTAAATAGAGATCATGGACCAATCGTGTGTTAAGCCACAGATCAAACGTTGGTAATACTAAGGAGAGAATGAACCATCAGATCACTTCATGTCTAGAATATATCGTGACTGTCGGATTGTAAGTTACAAAATTTACATACTAAAGAAACACATTTTACCTAACTATACACTCGACCAAGTTATACTTAACTATTTACTATGTGTCGGAATATCCTAACATACACTTCCCTGCAAAACTCACAAACTTAAAACGAATCTTAAATACTTATCTGTTCTCTGAATATTTTCTCGAATTCAACAAGGTGAGACCTTCTCCACCCAACCTTGAGAAGGGAAATGACATCCTCTTCTACCCCCTGTGCTTCCACTCCAGGACAATAGGTAACATTATCTTTTGTTCTTGAATCAGGAAATAGACATCAGGACTACAATTGAGTTCTCAAGCTTTGATTCCGTCTCGTAATGAGGTTATCCAATGGCTCAATTCTAGCTCAGGATGTCCTCCATGTTACTCAATATTTTCTTTCTTTTCTTTCTCTCAAACAAGACTAAACCCATTTATTTCCACTGAAATATCTTTTTATCTCTAGGAGAGAAAGGTGTAACTATCTCTAACAATTCCTAACTGCCTAGAGGTTGGAATCCATTTCCAGTCTCCCTTCTTGGATTCTAAGATTTCATAATTATAAAGACAATATTATTTACTATTTAAATATTCATCTAAAATTTCATTGATATTTCCTGAGTTCTACTTACTATAATCTTAAACAAGATAAACTAATTTATGACTGTTATCTAGGAGGTGCTACATTAAACAATTTAAACTGAAGCTCTTAAAAATTTGTGAGATTTTGATTAAAATTAACTAGAAAATTTGTCATGTAAAAATCCATATATATATATATTTGTAATTTTGGCAAGACTACATCTTCTTCATGTCCAATATATCACCCCGATTGGGGCGGGGAATTGAATCAGTGACTTCACATCGAGGAGTGTCTTAACAAAGCACCTGATCACCATCTATCTGAGACCGTTATATATGTATATTATATATAATATATATATATATATACTAATAAGTATTAATATATAATATATATATAAGTATATAAATATCCTCCATGTGCAAATATATCACACCGATGGGGAGGAAAATTGAACGGTGACTTATGTCAAGGAAGGTCTAAAAAAAACCACATCGATCACCATTTATCTGAGACCATCATGATGTGTGTGTGTGTGTTGTGTGTGTGTGAGAGAGAGAGAGAGAGAATAAAAGATATATTATGGTTAAAATTTGGGACTAAAATAATAATTTATTCTAAAAATCTTGTTTTGACAAAATAATATGATAACATCACTACCCTACATATATAATTAATAAGAGTAAAAAAACAAGATGAATCATTTTATCGTTTTTTATAATTTTGTAATCTAAACTTAAAATACTAGATTTTTACAATTAGAAATATGATGATAAAAAATGTTGCAGTTATCTTCAAAGATAGAAAGTTCATTTGATAAAGTGCTAGATAAAGTTTGTTAAATTTTTAGTGCAAACTTCAATAAGTACATGTATAAAAAAATTTGAAAGTATTTAATATGAATGTAAATATATTTATTTTTTAAAAATAATTTTATAAAACATAACATAATAAATTAAACATGTTAGAATTTAATGAAATGTTTTTGTGTGTTTATTTATTTTGAAATATAATTTTTATAATTTTAATTTAATTATTAATAATTATTAAGTGGATGGTGGGATTTATGGGGTGGCGAGAGAGGGAGGGGTTCTATATGACCCTGCTAAAAAAATGATCTCAAGATATTCGTGAGATATTCATAGGATTAGGGCATATGACCAATAACCAAGTAGAGATGCAAGGTCTATTGCAAGGTCTAATCCTTGCTAAGGCAATGCATGTGACAAACATTTCTATTCTGGGGGATTCGCTAATAATAATTCAACACTTGCATAAAGCCACTTGTCCAAAGGATAAGTTCACCTCAAGCTCTTGTTGCAGCATTAACAAGGTTACTAGAGGATATCCCACAAAAATATTTCTTCACATCCTAAGAAACCAGAATAATGATGCTAATCATCAAGCTAATAAAACATGCGTACTCATGGCATGCCAATTATAAGTCAATGGCAAAAAAGGGTGGAGTAACTTGCCTTAGCCCCTCATTCCATCCTTATAATCAAAGATACATGGGCTTAGGTCCATATCAATCTCATTTGCACCTTTTGACCAAAGTGTACATTATGAATCACTCAATAAAACTTGGAAGAGGCCAAAATTGTCATCGTGTGAGCCTTAGTAAAATCGATGCATTTAGGGCTCTCTAGGCTTATCACATCACATGATCACGGTAAAATGTGTTAACAATGGCATGATATTAGTAGAGGAATTCCATCATAGCTAGTAATTGATGCAAGGTATGTGGAAATTGTGATATGTTGTGGTGAGATTATGATCAAAGCATGTGGATGGATTACTTAGAAATATAATTCAATAAAGATACAATGATACAGAGCATGAAGAATTTCCCATGTTGGAAGTTCTAGACTTGGAAAAGCCGAGGTCTAAGGCAATTTGTGTGGCCATGCAATTCCCTTGCACGGATTTCTTTGGCTCCCACAAGGTGCTTCTCAAGGCTAGAACTTCATATTGCGTATTATGAAATCCTACTCTAAGGAAGACCAACTGGCTACTTGTGTCTGGTGATATCAGTTTCAGGCTAAGTCAGATTATTGGAAAAAGTAATTGTTCCTCATGCTTATGGTTGAATTAGAAGATTGTAATTCAGTGAGCTCGAGCGTTTTGTCTACAACTTCACTTCCCTGCACTAATTAGCAAACAAATTTCTCGATAGGTAAGAAACTCTCCCCTATCTAGTAATGTCCTTCATGCATGGCTCTCTCAATCCTAGTGAAGGTGTTAGACATCTATCAATTTGGAAATTAGTATCTCTTCTTAGAGTCTCAGGGGATTAGTCTATTATGTGAAGGCTCTCATTTTGGAAATTTCGTTATGGATACCTCCCTTAGTTTAAACCCAACTTGTGTCTCCTTGAGTGAGCATCGACCAATCCACGAGGTATTTTAAGATGCATTGAGTAACCTCTCCAAGGGTGATTAGCATCAATTCGCTCTTGCATGTTAAGCAAGAGCCATCTCAATCTCAGAAGTTAAAAATATCGACATAAAACAAGAAATACTTGCTACAGGGAAAAGGTGGAATCGACAGAGGATTCAAGGGATTCATAGGCCAATCATTCTCAATTGGTCCATAATGTGGGAAAATAAGAGTAAAGAAGTTGGAGATAGTAGTTGGACAAAGTGTAACAAATTGCAAACAGTTGATGGAAGCTTTGCAACTTGATGTTATGGAGGAAAACATGAAAAACAAGACCAAATGAGGGCCATTATCAATATTATGCAGTAGATACAAAATTTGAAGGGCATATTAGCCCATCAATCAAATGAGATGGATGCCTTGTGCTAGCCAATTGAAGGCCTACAAGAGCATAGAAATCACGTGAACAATAAGAACCTAGACTCAAGTGTTTCTAGTAGGCACATTGGAAGGCTCCTCCCTAACCTAAAACGAACTTCGGAAGAGGAATATCCTACCATATACTAATGTATTCTTAGTGCAAATTTTGTCTTCTACTCTGATATTTTTGTAAGATATATTATTGTCGTCATATAGTCATATTAGACTTCCTAGGTAAAAAACAATTATGATATTAGTATTATCCCCACCCCAAGGGATCAACGTGAACAATAAGAACCTAGAATCAAGTGTTTCTAGTAGGCACATTGGAAGGCTCCTCCCTAACCTCAAACGAACTTCGGAAGAGGAATATCCTACCATATACTAATGTATTCTTAGTGCAAATTTTGTCTTCTACTCTGATATTTTTGTAAGATATATTATTGTCGTCATATAGTCATATTAGACTTCCTAGGTAAAAAACAATTATGCTATTAGTAATATCCCCACCCCAAGGGATCAATTGTTAGAAGCACAAATGTAACTCATTTCTTGGATATCTATAGCGACCAGGCACACATTTAATATAAATTATCTCATTTTTGTGAAAAAAAATTGAGTGGTAGGATTTTACCTTTGCGGAACATTCAAGAATAAAGAGTTGAGATTTATCTCAAAGATAGTTATGTCTTTTTTCTTTTCAAATTGATTAAAAAAGATGTCATGTCCATGTCTATATATATCTATATATACAAGTATCAAATTTGGTTTCCATTCAATTTTTATCTATGGCACTGAATTCTTGTTACATATATTTTTATCATAAAGTGTCTTAATTTGTATCATCATTTACCGACCATTTAATTTATATAGCTGAACTAATTATAATTACAATTAAAATAAAAGATATTTGATTCCAATTAAAAATTGTTGTGACAAAACTATTAAATTTCTATAAATTAAGTATTTAAATTCTTTTGAAACGTTAAATTTATTTTTATATATCATTAATTACATTAAATTATAAAATATAACATTAGAAATTAATATATATAAATGAATTAAAAACACAAACCTAAAATAATTAAACTCAATTAATATAATCAACCAACAAAAAATTAAAATAATCAAATCAAATTATACAAAAAAAATAATAATAAAATAAAAATGAAAATATAATTAAAAGAAAACTAAATCATTAATACTTTCTCTTATTAATAGAAAATCATTCGCAAAAACTTACAAAAGAAAATAATATAAAATAAAACTTAATATATTACGAATATTCCTAAATAATCCAACTAAACAACAAATCACTACAATTATCAATAAAATCAATCTATTTATAATAATCAATCCTATTATTTTTAAACATATTAGTTTTCAATTTGAAAACACAAAAAATAAACACATTATATCATAAATTAATTTATATAATATCCCATATTAATTATAATTGAAAAATATATATTAATAATTTTAAATAGAATAATATATTTATTAAAAATAATATTATGAAAATAATCGCATAACTTTTCATTAAATTTGAATAAAATTAAAATGAATATTGTCATTATTTATAAATTATATTTTATAAATAAAAATATTATTATTTATGATTTTTAATAAAAAAATTAATAAAAAAATAAATTTAAACAAATTAATAAATAACATTTAAAAGTTGTAATTATAACAATGGTTATATAGTAGCTTGTATTTTCCGCTTAGCTTAAATAAAGCTTAATTAAGTTAAAAACAATAAAGATGAAGATTTCATCACATAAATAAAACAAGTAATAAAATAACCAATAAAATATTATATCGTTAAAAACGATTGCCAAAAATTAAACCATATGATATAGATATAGTATCTATTGAAAGCGATTCTCAAAAATTAAGAAATATGTATGGTTAAAAGCGATCGTCAAAACTTAAGAAATATGATTAGCGTGTATGTATATGTAAATAAGTAATATATATATATATATATGTATTATATATATACTAATATATATAAATATATAATATATATATATATATATAAAATATATAATATATATATATATATATATTAAGTATTAAATCAATTTTTTAGAATTAAAATATTAATAATTAACTGGTAAGTCGTCTAAATTGAAAATTAAAAGTCAAGAAAATGGAAATATAGAAAAAGAAAAAAAGAAATCAAAAAGTTAAATAAAAGGGGAATAAAACAAAAAAAAAATAGTAACTAATAGAAATGGAAGTTATTAAACAGCACATAATGAGACCTCAACCATTCAGCTTACAAATAAATAAAATTAAACAATAATAATAAATAATAAAAAATGAATTCCTAATGTACTATGAATAATTGACACAATCTTTTGGTTAAAGACAAACTAATAAGCAATCCAAGCAAAACTGAATGCGTAATACCATGCCTGCGACAAGTATAATAATATCTAAAAGAAACTTATTTTCAATTATAATAATATCCACAAAATAAGCTTATTCTAGTTGATGTCTACAAGATAAGGACATGAAGGTGAACTGCGAAGTAAAACATGCATGACATTGATCATTTAATGGTAGCACTAAAAATTGAAAAAGGATATTAGGGAAAAAAGGAAACAAAATAAGGAGCTACACATTCTAAGTATGTAAAATTTGTTCACAAGCTTTGTTTCATTCGAACATGTAATGACTTAGGCATGGGGGAGAAGGAGGCATTAGGGGAATTTTGAGGTCTAAAATGGGCCTCCTATGAAAAATGTACAACCAAAATAAACTTTATAAGAATCAATAGGATTCAATATGATGGTGTCAACCATGGGGGATGATTCACCATTTTTGGAGTAAAAAAAAGTAAAAAGATTAAAAAATAATAAGTTGAAATTTGAGTAAACCCATGGGGAGATAAGTTGAAAATACGAGTAGAAAAAATAGTTTTTTATTTTTTTTCCCTGTAAAATTTGATGATGTAATCTAATCTTAGTTTATTATTTCCACTATTATTTTATAATTTCCTTAGGAGGCCTATTTTAGACCTCGAAATTCCCCTAATGTTCCTCCAGTCATCTTTTCTAGAATTTTTGCAGCAGTCATTTCCAAAATTTCCGTAACCATTATTTCTAGATTTCCTATAGAAAACACCTATAACACCTTATGCCCATGAAATTTTTTGCATATATATTACAACCAGCTGAGACCAAATGAAGAAAAATTGGGACATGAATTTTGTGCCCCAAATGGCCCTTTGAGCAAGATGCAAACAAAATCTCTAAAAAAATGCACAATGAAGGGAAAATGGGAATGTATTTGAAGTTAATTTTTTAGATTTTCCTGTATCTTTCTGCAACAAATTCCTATTCTGGAAACAACCACCATGTTGAAATACTCAAAGTACAGGAAACAACACTGCTATGATTGTTAATTAAAAAGAAAACTAGACATGATTTAACAGAACATTGAAATGTCAAAGCAGCTACAGTTGTGCTGCTAAGCCTCTTTCTCTGCTGTGAATATGACTCTACACACCTTAGTATCTCGCTAACATTGATCCTCCTGCTACTGAATACTGTGGGCCCCAGTAGCAAGGTAATGGTCCAGGAGGAGAACACCTCAATGGACCTTGCCCAAATTTTTGCAACTTTGGACTAAGGATTTACATCGCCCCACCTCACTCTAGAAGGTATATTTGCATGCATGGTGAAATTTGATCTACTCATATTGTTGTTGTTGCTTCTCTACTACTGCTTCTACAATGCTGCTGCATCCACTATAATAAAGATTCTGATCTCCCCATGTCTCGAAGTAATAGTTTCCATAGGGTTGATCCCTCTGAAACTAGACTCCCTCTCAGTTTGATCTCCCTGTGGGAAATCTCGCTACTCAATCTACCAATATCAATGACCACGCCTCCTTTTTGTGTCACTAAATATTTGCTCACTGATCTGCCCACTAGCATTCTTCTAGCTCCATTAAGAATTCTGCACATAGGGTCTTCTAGATCTACCATAAACTAGGGCTCCATAACTTTGCCTCCTAAGAACTCATTAATTCTTCAATGATCATTGTACATGAGAACTTCAATGACTGGCTTCTAATGTGAATCCAAATCTGATACTATGTAGAAATTAATGTGTAGATTCAAAATTTCTCATGAAATTTACTAAATCACGAGACTTGAAGCTACTATACTCATCTGCGAAAGTTAATTCACCATCTAAAACAAGAATCATAGGCATGAAAAAGGAAACATGACACATGCACATAGATTTATCTAGGGGAAAACAATTGCTCAAAACCCCTTTCTATATGTATTGCATTAATCAAAGAATCTGGATGAATGCAATATGCTTGCTCAAGCTTGAGCACAACCTGCACCTATATCTTTAACTGAATCTGGCGAACACTTAGCCAATTTTCTATCCCTCCAAAGCCAATTTTCTATCCCTCCAAGCTCCTAATTCCTTGTGTTGTTCCTTAAGGAATTAGGGCCCTATTTAATAGGAATTTTTCTCCATAGGATTATACAGTTCCTTTCGGTAAATTATTTGACTGCATGCACCACCTATATAACTTGAAGTAGCTTAGTACTCATAGTACAACGCCCTTGAAATCCAATTTCAACTAGGTAACTAGAATTATTTGCATGCATGAGTTAATTTAGGTTGATTGATTAGTTATCTGGATGATCACTAAAGTCACAACCCACTACTTATCTTCCACTAGTGTTCCTCGAATAGTTAGAACTAGTTTAACTGATCATAACTCAATTTAACTGAATTAAATTATTACAATTGAAATTAACTCAACCTAGGCTCCTAAAATTTAGGATCCCATTCCAAACAACTGAACTCCATGCCCCTAACTTGAATTAGCTGAGCTAGTGTCTTATTTTTTTGGGATCAACACAGGTTATCTAAATCTCAACTCATTAACATGAATTGAGTGTTCTTAACTGAGTGACAAGAGCCATGTCACCTTAGTTAACTCCCCCAACTTGTACGCTGATATGAAATTTTGAATTTCCTCAATTTGATTAAGGAAAAAAAATCAAATAGAGACTTTTTTGTTGTTGCATTTTCAACAGTTACCACCATATGGCTCTTGTTTATTATTTTTGTTGCATACATTGATATATAATATGATGGTTCAAAATCAATTTGAAGTGTCCAATATTATAGATATAGGAAATACAAATGACATGTCCATATGAAAACATTGCAAAGTTTCTTTCACATATTTATGATAAGTTGCCCACACAATTGCTTCAATGTCGGAGAGGCCAAGTGTACACTATTACAAGTAAAAGGGAAAAATAAAAGAATACATGACCCAATGTGTCAAAAAATATGTATTTTTGTATAATTTATTAAATATTAAATAAATTAGAATGTATATTATTGGATATATATTAAGATACATAATATTTATTGAAGTGTTGTTTAACTATTATATGTTATAAAGTTTTGGGTGGAATTTAGCTATATAAGTTTTGGTCAAATAGTGATTTTTTATTTTTAAGATGTCATTTTGACTACATGTATCAATTCAGCGTCTTGGAAAGCCTCTAGGGAACTCAGATTGTGGAGAGTTCATAATTCAAACTTGTGATTGCAACAAATCCTTACAAATTTCTTGGCAAATTTGTCCAAAAAATATACCCAAAAAAATTCCAAAACATATAACACGTAGACTAAAACTATCCAATAATGTATATTTTAATATATACATGATTTATTATATGACAAATTATATAGATCAAGTCATACACATACACATTGAGATACACAATATCTAAATCCAGTAATATATATTTGTGTCCTTCTAACTCTACTCATTTGTGTAGACGATATCAAAATTTTCAAAAAACTTAAATTTTTTGTTTGTAATGGTATTGTGTAATCATTGAAGAGTGATAATTTGACAAATATTTTGAGTTAAAAGTTTACTTTTATTTAAAAGATTACTATTATTTTGATACATATATATTTAAACATATATTACATTTTTATATGGTTATTAAATAAGCATCAATCCATGATAAGAATCAAAACACTTATTTCTTATACATATTACAACGCTAAACTTTAAAAAATAATAAAAAGTTTAAAATATAATTTTATTTCAATTATTATTATTAATGATGATAAAAATTAATATATAAATTAAACCTTGATCATGGAGATTCATATCTACTTTCTTATGAAGATTCTTAATCTTAAATAACCTTTGTTGCAATATCCTAAATCAATATCATGGTTTATCAATACTATATTCTCAAAAAACCATAACTCATTTGATAGAACACTTGTTTATATGACATTTTTTATGAGTTTAATACCTACACTAACAAACAAAACTACCACGGAATTCAAGGAAAGCTACCATAAACCCTGAATTTAAGCAACAGGTTTTGACTGGCCATAATACCGTTTGAAATTATTTATGTCATTCATCAAAGATGATCAATATGCTATACATTTGGAAAATTCTAGTTAGAGTTACATGAGCGAATTTACCTCGTTCGAAAATGGATTTGTAATTACGCAAATAGGGGTTAATCAAGAGTTTTTAAATTCATTACTTTAATTTCTAGAGTCATGATAAAATTGTAGCTAAAAAGTGGCGTAAAAACTACATCAACTCCGGTTTTTTGGGTTGCATCATTAATAAGTTTATTGGTCAATAGTTCTGTGGCGTTCCTATGTTAAGAGAAAATGTAATACGTATACAATGCATTCCAATATGTAACATTTACAAGAATTGCAATTTACCAAAATGGTGATGTTAGTTCTTTTTTATTTTTATTTTTTATATAATGAAATATATACCATGGTTGGTATGAGGTTATGTTATGTATATATGGATTACATTTTATAATACATAGCGTTTATATATATATATTATAAATATTTATATTTACAAGGTAAGAAAATACAATATATTATTATAAGTTGATTAATCGAGTTTTAATATTTAATATGTTTTTATGATTATGTTGTAAGGTGTTTTTCTCTTAAATTAATTCCTCTTTTGTCTATACATGTTATTACTTTACCTCGTTAGATTAAATGATAGACAATTGGAAGATGTTTAATTGTTCGATCATGCTAAGGTAGTTTGGAAAGAAGTTATTAGATTTTAGGGTTTAGTAGGGGAGCCGAGAGAACAATCGAAGCGGAGCGGAGGGAGAAGCAGGTTCCCATTCCTATGAATTTGGTGTTGGCTACTGTATCCTAGTCATGGTAGGTTAGGAAGTATATATTTGGGTACATACGTTGAATTGAATTGTTCACGATCATGGAATTGGGCACAGGGATACAATTCTGAGAGCCTCACACCATGTGTTTTGTAATCTCAAACTAGGCTTAATTTTGTTTTCAACATTGAAACTTTCTCGGTGCATATCAGGTTGAATGAAGAGCATGTGGCTGCCACAATGGACAAGGGCAGTGCATGTCTTCCACAACAACTTGGGTTTTCTGGGAGGAGTAGGTCCTATTGTTAAGACATGCATGGTTGAGTTTGATTTCCCAATGACTCTCAATATTGGTGGATCATTTCTTACTGTCGAACATGTAACCTAGGCGATTAATCTATTGAGGAAATAGTGCATCGCCTACAGGGGCAGCGTGGTAGGCACTGTGGGAGGGTTGGGTCCTTTTGCCCATACTATTAGTAAGACGACTTTAGTTAGCTTTGTAATGTTAGCATCAATGGAGTTCCTAGGGTTTGGAAATCATAGTAACATGATTTGTCTCCATGATGTTTCCACACAACTGGTTCAAGCTCTTCTTTTTCTTGACTATGAACCTGTATCCTTGCATCTGGCAGAAAAGGGAAAAGAGTTTTTACCTACCTTGTTCTGTTCTTTAAACACTCGGGAAGTGGCTCAACCATATTTTTTATTGTAACGGAGTATTCTAAATTTATTAGTGGACATTCTTTGATGATGGATTATGGGAATATGGTGACGAACCCCTATGATAATGATCGTTGGTACACCACTCATTCTATTCTCTTTTGATTTCAATTTGGGCTTAGTTTTAATTTTTGATTGGAAACCTATGGGTGTATAGTTTTGATTTTGGTTTCCTTTGCATACCTTTGATTTATGCTTATCAAACTTTAGGTACTGGGTTTAGTTCTAAACTATTGATTTTAGTGTTTGATTCCCCTCTATTTTGTTTTCAATTTTTTATTTTAGATTTCTAATTTTAATTTTGGTTTCCTTTGCATAAGTTTGATATCTACTTGTCAAAATCTATGTATTGGCTTCAGTTTTGAACTTTTGATTTTAGTGTTTGAACCTATGCAAATTGTAGGTGCATATCAGATAGGCTATGGTTTTGATTTCATCTCAAACTGGGCTTAATTTTTTTTTCAACATTACAACTTTTTGGGTGCATATCAGATTGAATTTGGTTTTGATTTCAAGCTCCCCACACATGGATTTCGTTTTAATTTCACTTTCAGAAACTTTTGTATGCATGTGATTTCAAATTTGAAATATTTTAGATGGGTTTGGCCACTGTAGTAATCCACGATTTTTATGTAGCTACATATGATCAGCCTATAAGCAAGATGGAAATACTCATTGGTGCAATAATTGGCATTGGAGATACTACAAGTAATCTCTTTGAAGAACATGGTGCCCAAATCTTGATAGAATATGTCCAAAGCATAGAGAATTTGGTTAAGAAGTTGGGAAATAGATTTAAGTTCATCCATTATGATGTGAGGAATGAAGAGCATGTGTTTTCCATAGTGGACAAGGGCAGTGAATGTCTTCCACAACAACCTAAGATTTTTGGGAGGAGTCTATCCTATTGTTAAGACATGCATGGCTGATTTCGATTTCATAATGGTTGTAAATATTGGAGGATCATTTATTAGTGTTGAACACATAGCCTAGGCGATGAAGCCATTGAGGAAACGGTGCATCGTCTACAGGGGCAGTGTGGCAGGCATTGTATGAGAGTTGGTTCCTTGTGCCTATACTATCAGTAAGATGATGTTAGTTAGCCTTGTAACGGTGGCACCAGTGGAGTTCTGAGGGTTTGGAAATCACAGTAACATGATTTTTCTTGACTATGTTTGGACACACCTGGTTCAAGCTATTCTTTTTCTTGACTATGAACTTGTATCCTTGGATCTGGTAGAAAAACAGTAACATGATTTGTCTTGACGATGTTTTCACACACCTAGTTCGAGATATTCTTTTACTTGACTGTGAACCTGTATCCTTGGATCTGGCAGAAAAATGGCAAAGAGTTTTTACCTTCGTCGATCTGTTCTTTAAACACTCGAGATGTGGCTCAACCATCTTTTTTTATTGTAATAAAGTATTCTAACTTTATTAGTGGAAATTCTTTGGTGGTGGATTATGGGAATATGGTGACGAAGCCCTATGATAATGATCGCTAGTACACTACTCATTCTCCTTTGTTTTGTTTTCAATTTGGGCTTAGTTTTAATTTCAGATTGACAACCTGTAGTTGTATAGTTTTGATTTTGGTTTCCTTTTCATAGCTTTAATTTATGCTTGTCAAAGTCTAGGTACTGGATTTAGTTCTAAACTATTGATTTGAGTGTTTGAACCTATGAAAATTTCTAGGCACATATTAGATAGGCTACGGTTTTGATTTCATCCCAAACTAGGCTTATTTTTTTTTCAACATTGCAACTTTTTGGGTGTATATCAATTTGAATCTTGTTTTGATTTTAGTCTCCCCATACATAAAGAAGATATAGTTTTAATTTTAGTTACGGAAGCTTTTGGATTCAGAAGATTTGAGATTTTAGATAATTTAGATGGGTTTTGCTACTATAGTAATCCATGGTTTATATGTAGCTAAATATGATTAGGCTTGAAGGCAAAATGGAAATTCATCATTGTTGCAACCATTGGCATTGGAGAGACAACAAATCATCTCTTTACAACACATGGTTCCTAAGACCTGAGAGCAGATGTGAAAAACATAAAGAGCTGGGAAATAAATTTGAGTTCATTCATTGCAATGTGAGTAGTGAAGAGCATGTGGCCACCATAATGGACAAGGGCAGTGGATTTCTTCCACCACAACCCAGGCATTCTAGGAGCAATAGGTCCTATTGATGAGACATGCATGGCTGAGTTCAATTACATGATGATTGTCAATATTGGTGGAGCATTTCTTGGTGTCAAAAACGTAGCCTAGGTGATGAAGCCAGAGAGGAAAGGGTTCCTCATGGCGTGAATGGGAATACATTTGGTGGTAGTTCGATGGAAACAAAGAAGGGTCAGAGTGAACAAGTTTTAGGTCCCCAAGCAGAGCCCTAGGGAAAAAGTGAATCAACAGAGGATGTGGATGGTCAACAATTTTTTCTTATGATGATAGTGACGATACAAGTTTAAACTACATGAAAATACATATGGTGTTTCCCTCGAGAAACAACACGGCGTGAGATTAGTGATGATCTTTAAGAATTAGAAGAAGTTGGAATCCTTGCAGGGAGGTTATTTGGTATAAGAGGCTTTGATCATCAAGGGGAAATACCTCAAGGAACTGGTGCTACAGTGTTTTTCATATTATTTTTAATTTTTGGAGAGTTGGCAATGCTTCTTGTGGTAGTAGCCTTACAACATTTTGTTGTCTTTGGTTTTATTTCATACATTGTTGTGAGTACACATGAAGAGAGTCTCAATCAAATTATCAGTAAGATCAGGCCTTAGAACTAGCATCTGGAGACTAATATGGCTAGTCATTTTGCACAAAACTTTGCAGGCACCACAATAATTGCTTTTAATGAAATCACTCTTTGGGAATGTGCTTGAGTTAGAACAAATGGAGAGGTTGTTGTTGTGGTTGTTTGTTATGAAACCTTCTCACAAAAATATGGAAAAGATAGATCAATGCCTTATAAATCAACCTCTTCGAGGGGGAAGCCTCCTTTACATTACACAAATGAACAATTCTTGGAGGATAAAAATGACAAGACCTCCTTTCTATATATAGGATTCTAAGGGGTCATAATGTAATCAGAGCCGACATAACAATAATAATGTAAGGGAACAAAAATAACAATAGTGGGCTTCTATGGGGCACAATAATAA
>APFE031186310.1:54148-74462 GCA_000404065.3 Pinus taeda
TATTATCCAAAGTAATAATCACAAAGCGAGGTCTAGACTCATATACAACATGTCACTTCCGCAAGTATGGTTGTCCTAACAATACATCACAAACTTCAATAGGAGCAAAATCACACAATACCTCATATGTGAAGGGCTTGATGTTGAATGGAAGGTGACACGGCTGGCTGACATGGAGATCTCGTCCTTGGTGAAGCCACCTGATAGTGTATAGCTGCAGATGTGATGTAGTTGGTAGGCCTAGTCGCTTCACAATCTCTCCTGAAATGAGGTTCTTTTGGCTCTCGATATCGATAATGAACTATAGTGGGGAACCCTTCACCCACATCTGTGAGTGGAAGAAGTGTTCCCCCTCCTCTTGATCTTCAAGCTCATTCTTCTGGATCTTGGTGGTGGTCATGGTGGCATCATTATGGGACTTTTTTTATTTTTAGGAATATATAATGTGTGCGAATCTTATCTACTGATAAACAATTTTGTATGTTTTTTTTTTAAGATGTAATCATTATTTAATTTGTATGGTTATAACTGGGTTATACACTGTTGCAATGCGGTCAAATTATTAATCTGTGGTTGACTATTAAATTTTATTTTAAAATTAATTAAAAAAATTAAAATATTAAAATATTAAAATATTTTTATTTGCTTAATGGTTGGTTTGAGAGATTTTATTTATGTTTTGTACTCTCAATATAGTAATTCATTATCCTATATATCATTATTTATGTCGTTGCTTTATAGTAATATAAAGATATATTATTATTTAGAAAAAATAAAACTTAAAATATCAAATTTTTGTTATTTATAATTTTTTATAAAAATTTTAATTGAAATTTTCATATATTTTCTTACAATTCATTTATTATAAAATTATAAAATACTTTATTAAACCATTCAAATGAAATATTAAAATGGTTTATAAACCATTTAATTTAATCAAAATAATTTTGTATTAGATGGATAGGCCTTGATGTTCTATGAATTATATATGGTGAGGTAATGTGCTTGAGTTCACCATGGCAGTAGTAGTAATTGGGAGTAGGGGTTCTTGTACTCATTTAAGGGTTGAAGCCTTAGCTCAAGCTTCCACACAACAAATTCCTAGTATTGGCAATGTGAAAAAAAGAAAAGGCAGTGACATTGTTATAGAAATTAATGTGTAGATTGAAAACTACTCATGAAATATACTAAGTCACAAGACTTGAAGTTAATATACTCATCTATGGAATTTAATTCACCATCTAAAAGAAGAATCATAGACATGAAAAATGAAGCATCACACATGCACATAGGTTTAACTAGGGGAAAGCAATTTCTCAAAACTCCTTACTATCTGTATTGCATTAATCAAAGAATCTGGATGAATACAATATGCTTTCTCAAGCTTGAGCACAACCTGCATCTGTCTCTTCTATCCCCTGCTTGACTGACTGACTCTTACCAACACTTAGCCAATTTTCAAGACCTCCAATCTCTTGATTCATTGCGTTGTTCCTTGACGAATTAGGCCCCTATTTAATAGGAATTTTCCTCCATTGAATTACACAATTCTTTTAGTTCAATTCTCTGATTGCATGCACCGCCTGTACAACTTGGAATAGTCTACAACTGATAGTACACTACCCTTGAACTCCAGTCTCAATTTTGTAACTTGAATTCTCTAGCATGCATGAGTTAATTTAGGCTGATTAATTATTTATCTGGATGATCACTAAAGTCACAGCCCACTACTTGACCTTCCACTAGTTCCTCTAATAGTTAGAACTAGTTTAACTCACCATAACTCAATTTAACTAAATTGAATTGTTACAACTAAAATTAACTCAACCTAGGCTCATACAATTTAGGAACCCACTACACACATCTGAACTTCATGCCCCTAACTCGAATTAACTGAGCTAGATTTCTATTTTTTAGGGATCAACATAAGTAAATTGAACCTCAACTCATTAACTCGAATTGAGCATTCTTAACTCAGTGACAAGAGCCATGTCACCTCAATTAACTCCTCCAAGATATCTATTGATATGAAATTTTGAATTTCCTCAATTTGATTAAGGAAAAAATAAAATCGAGACTTTTCTTGTTGCATTTTCAACACTCCCACTTAGCAAGAAAGGGATTCACATTTGCACTGATCCAACACCTTTGGAATGGACTGCATGCAACACTTCTCTTTGTTGCTACTACTACTACAACATTTGCAACTTTGAAGCATCTAAAAATAATAATAAAAATAATCATTGAATCAATCTGCAGCTGTCTACTGGGAAAATTATATTGTTGTTGACTCTGCTATTGAGCCTCCTACTTTGTTGTCAACATGACTTTGCACTCCTCAATCTCTGACTGAAATTGATCCTCTTGCTACTGAATATTGTGGGCCCATGTAGCAAGCTAATGATGCATGAGGTGAGAACCTCAATGGACCTTGCCCAAATTTTTGATACTTTGGGACTAAGGATTTACATTTCCCCACCTCACTCCTAGAGGTATAGATACATGCATGGCAAAAGTTAATCTATTCATACTTTTTTTTCTACTGCTTTGTTGTTGCTTATGCATTGTTGCTGCAACCACTGTAATAATGAGTCTGATCTTCCCATATCTTGAAGTACTAGCTTCCATAGGGATGCCCCCTTTAAAACTAGACTCCCTCTGAGTTTTGATTTCCATATGGGAAATCTTTCTACTCCTTAATCTACCAATATCAATGATCACAACTCCTTTTTGTGCCACTAAACATTTTCTCACTGATTTGCCCACTAGTAGCCTTCTATATCCATTAAGATGTCTACACATAGGGTCTTCTCAATATGCCCTAAACTAGGGCTCCATAAATTTTCCTCCTCACAACTCATTAGTTCTTCATTGATCATTATACATGATGACTTCAATGATTGGTTTCTAATGTGAATCCAACTCTGATACCATGTAGAAATTAATGTGTATATTCAAAATTTCTCATGAAATTTACTAAATCACAAGACTTGAAGCTACTCTACTCATTTGCGGAAGTTATTTCATCATCTAAAACAAGAATCATAGACATGCAAAAGGAAACAATAATATACATGCACATAGATTTATCTAGGGGGAAGAAACTACCAAAACCCCTTACTATATGTATTGCATTAATCAAAGAATCTGGATGAATACGATATGCTTGCTCAAGCTTGAGCACAACCTGCACCTGTATTGTCTATCCCCTTCTTACTGACTCTAGGCAACACTCAGGAAATTTTCTAACCCTCCAAGATCATAATTCCTTACATTGTTCCTAGAGGAATTAGGCACCTATTTAATAGGATTTTTTCTCCATTGGATTGTGGAGTTCCTTTAGGTCAATTCTCTGACTTAATGCACCACATGTACAACTTGGAATAGTTTACAATTGAGAGTACATTTCCCTTGAATTCCAATCTCAATTGGGTAACTCAAGTTCTCTGCATGCATGAGTTAATTTAGGTTGATTGATTAGTTATCTGGATTATCACTGAAGTCACACCCCACTATGTGACCTTCCACTAGTTCCTCCAACCGTTAGAACTAGTTTAACTTATTTAACTCAATTTACTTGAATTAAATTATTACAACTGAAATTAACTCAAACACGATTCCTAAAATTTAGGAACCCACTACACACAACTAAACTCCATGCCCCTAACTCGAATTAACTGAGCTAGACTCCTATTTTTTAGGGATCAACACAAGTAAACTATACCTCAACTCATTAACTTGAATTGAGTGTTCTTAACTCAGTGACAAGAGTCATGTCACCTCAGTTAACTCCTCCAAGTTGTATGCTAATATGCAAAATTTTGAATCTCCTCAATTTGATTAAGGCAAAAACCAAATTGAGACTTTTCTTGAATTGCCACCACGTGGATCTTGTTTATTATTTGTGTTGCAGATATTGATATACAATATGATGACTCGTAATCAATTTGAAGTGTCAAATATTATAGATATAGATAATGTGGATGGTCTGTCCACATGAAAACATTACACCATTTATTTCACATACTCATGATGAGATGCTCACACATTTGATTCAATGTCATAGAGGCCAAGTGGACACTATTACAGGTAAAAGGGAAATACAAAAGAATACAAGACCCAATGTGTCAAATAATATGTATTGTATAATTTATTAAATATTAAATAAATTAGAATGTATATTATTGGATATATATTAAGATACATAATATTTATTGAAGTGTTGTTTAACTATTATATGTTATAAAGTTTTGGGTGGAATTTAGCTATATAAGTTTTGGTCAAATAGTGATTTTTTATTTTTAAGATGTCATTTTGACTACATGTATGGATTCAACTTCTTGAAAAGCCTCTAGGGCACTCAGATTGTGGAGAGTTCATAATTCAAACTTGTGATTGCAACAAAGCCTTACAAAATTCTTGGAAAATTTGTCCAAAAAATATACCCAAAAATAAAATTCAAAACATATAACAGGTAGACTATAACTATCCAATAATGCGTATTTTAATATATACATGGTTTATTGTATGATAAATTATATAGATCAAGTCATACTAACATATACATTGAGATACACAACATCTAAATCCAAGAATGTATATTTGTCTTCCTTTCTAAACTTACTGATGTGGCAGAGGATATTTCTTCAAAAATTTCCAGAGAACTTGATTTTTTTTGCAATTGGTAGCTAATTTGACAAATAGTGATTAATTTAACAGAAAATATTTTGAGTTAAAAGTTAATATATATATATATATATATATATATATATATATATATTATAATATAATATAAGCATTCAATTTTATCATATAAGAATCAAAATTACTTATTTTCTTATACATATTTTACAAAAGCTAAGCTTTTAAAAATAATAAAATTTTTAAAATTATAAACTTTATTTTATTATTTATATTATTTAATAAAAGAAATAATATATAAATTAAACATTGATCATAGAGTTTCACATCTACTTTCTCATGAAGATTTTTAATCGTAAGAAACCTTTGTTACAATATCATAAGTCAATATCATGGTTTATCAACATTATATGCCCAAAAAATGATAATTCATTTTATAGAACACTATTTATAACTTAAGGTACAAATAATTGTTTCTTAAAGAGAAATAGAGGTACCAAACAACCTCTATGTAGTTTGGTATGCTTATCATTAGCAGCTTGGTATTTTTGCATTTAAAGAGATTTTTTGAACGAAAAAAAGATGCTCTAGACTCCCTTGAATCTGTTTTAAAAAATATGGAAAATTATCTTGTGTTTGGAAAGATAAGTTAGTTATTTTAAAGGCACTTTGAACTGATTTCCTACTGTAAGATTTTTTATTCATGGAGATTCATTTCTCATTTTGTTTATAAATCGGGTAGGAAAAGCAATTCAAGGTCGTTTTCTTATTAAGTTATATCCTTAAAACTATAAAATGCATATATGAATATGATTCAACAGTGACTGAGCATATGATTAATCCATATATACTATCTGTAATTCATGTCAAAATTTGGGGATGAGGCCATTTGTGAGTTTGTAATGTTTAAATATTCATTAAAATTTTAAATTATTTGGATTGAGTGAGATATGTTATAATATTACTATTAGATTGCAATTTATAGCCATCACAGATCTGCGTAGACCTTGAATTTGCGGTGAGAGTTAAAATAAATATTGTATAAAAGATATATTAATCATGTGTAATATAGAGGCCCAATTCCACCAAGGATTTTGAAGTCCAAAAAGAAACTTCTCTTATGAGGGCGAGCCTATGGAGGGTTTTTCAGTTTCAAAAAGAAACTTCTCATTAATGATTTGTAGGCCTAAGTGTAGCTTGCAATGTTCAAAGTTTTTGGAAAACTATATAAAACTTAAATAAAATGTGTTTATAATTTTGGAGAACTAAATAAACTTGAAATACAGTCTATACTTGAGATATATATTTAAAGTTGAAGTACAATTTACATATGAAATACATGTTTAGATTTTATTGTGCATTTCGAGTCCAGTATGATAAAGATGTTGTAATGCCCTATCTTATCATGTTTAACATTTTGACTCCATCTATCTATATAAACATAAAATTAAAATAAACTAATAATGAAAATAAAATAGTTAATTTAGAGTTTCACTTTTTGGGCTCTAGATCTTGAATATAATATTTTTATTACACACACACACACACATATATAACATGGTATAGATGTGTAACTTAATGTAAACATTTTAATTCCATGAAAATAAAATAAAAGTAAAAAAATTACAATATAAAATAACCCTACAAAAATTAAATAATAAAATAAAAATAAAAATGATCCATGGTATTAAGAACTAAGGGCATTCATGTGGAATATAACCTATTTAAGGGGAGAATTAAACCAGCCTAGATTCATCTTAGATTGATGTTATATTCAGATACATAATTAGTTGTAGTAAATGATGGCTTTGTATCTATGTAGCCTATAAAGGTAAAACATTTTTATGGATATGTTTATGTTGGGCATTTGTAGCATGTAAAGGTAAAACATTTTTATGGATATCTTCATGTTGGGCATTTGTATGTATTGGTTCGGTGACCCTATATCCTTTTCTATGTTTCATTTTTATCATTGAATAGATGAATATATAATGTGTATATATGCGTAGAAGCTCCAAATATTCCTACTTCAGTGTTATCTTTGTTGCATTTTGTTTGTTGGTCATGACCCTTTATCTGACCTTGGGAACATGTCGCTTACAATGATGCCATAATGACATTAATTATGTTGTAGATCTTAGGGTTTGGGGTTAAAACCTCAAGGTTGTTTGTTGGATTCATTATTTTAAGATATGTAGGGTCCTAACCAGTGGATGAAATCTTGAGTTATCGATTGATCCTACATGGTTAGTCGGCATGGTTCATTTATGACCCAATTCTAGAAAAATTGAAAACTATGCACTTTTACTTTTTCCAAATATTGCATCCAATAAATGAATGGAATTGGAAGAAAGTCAACGGTTTTAATTTTTGAGAGATGATTGTTTTTGTTTCAATATTTTTTAATTACATTTCTCATTTTCTTTCAAAATAATAAGATCTCGCCCTTTCCTATCCAATTTGATTCGCCCTTTCCTATGCAATTTGATTTTCCCTTTCCTATGCAATTTGATAATGCTTATGGTGATTAATTATGGTGTTTTGGTCATTTATTATGATGTTATACAATTTGCTTATATTTTTGTTCTATAAAGATCTTTATTTCTTTTACCTTCTAGTCATATTACTTGATGGGAGCATTTTTTGTTTCAACCACAAGGTGAACTACCTTAATAAGAATGCTTGAAATGACTGGAGACGATCATTATTTTATTAAAAGCCAACTCATATTAGTGAGTATATAAGCAACTAGCACTTAGTTATCAATATATGTTTCCCTTTAGGTTCAAGTGGTGCAACAAACTTTGCTTTGTCCTTATATGTTAAGTGAAAGTAAAGTAGGAAAGATGCCTATGTCGTTTGATTGTTGCACTCACAGGAGTTGTGGATTTGTAATAAATTTATTGTAATGTTTATTTCCCAAGAAAGATAAAATTACTCTTCATTCTTATTAGATGAATGATGATTATTAGTTAAATTGAGTCAATAATTTTTGTTTAACAAGGCTAGCAATATAGAACCATTGAAAATTACAGGTGGACTTTGCTTGTTGTTTGTCAGAAAACCACATATTACAAGCCAATAGTTTTCTTAGCTCACTCTTTTTTTTCCACTAATCGGCTACTATGGAACTAAGCAATTCTTGCAAACATAGAGCATTAGGCTTATCCATAACATCAATTTGCACAGAATACTCTATCCCATGTCTATTATAGCAAGATAAACATAATGTCAAATTCGCTTTCACTTGCATTTATTTATTGGAAACAAGAAAACATTTTCAACATTTTCGTTCAATCCTGTCGTAGTAGAAAATACATGAAAATATTTTTTATTTCTTTTACATATTTGTTGGGTAGAGAGAATTGTCATACCACTTCGTGTGTATAATCAACACCCTAGATTTTTCAATAATATGAGACAAAAACATAACTTATTCAACCCATTAGCAAATAGATTTTCAGATGATGACTATCTAGAGTAAATGTTGTTTAGATCATGTACAAACACAAGATATGTGAGAGTGACAAAATTTAGGTCTTCCTATTTTAATTGCATCTAAGTAGAACTCCTCCCAGATATATCTTATTTAATGCTAAAGCTCTGGTTCATTATAAATTTCTCTAAGGAATCATTACTTAATCAACAACGAAAAATCATCTAGTCATTTCTTTCTTGAGTAAGTTAACATCTCTGAATAATGAATTAGTCACAGATGTAGAAATGGAAACTCTACTTTTTTCCAACAGTAAGCTTGAAAGAATCAATCTCAATGGGTGCTTAATACAAGCTTCAAAGTGGTTCTAGGCAATCAATATTTGTACTAATCTACAAATTGTTTATGTTAGTAGATGAATTAAGCTTGGCTATGATATTAGTTGGTGCTAAAATTATCACGCATTTGATCTTGGTAGTGTGAATTTCCCTAATTTGTTGACATGTCAGTTAACTACATCTGTTGTTATGCTATTTAAACCCTCAGATCGAATCTCTGCACACATATTAATTGTTAAATAATTACTTCTTTACATTATCTAAAGCTCTAGGTGACTATTTTTGAAAGTATGAATACATGTTGAAATTACACAGTTTGATAACATATTGGCCATCTTTCTTCATCTATTTATATCCGTTTTACTACCTTCGATGCCGAACCACACCTCTATCCAAACACATTGCTCGAGATGGCAATGTTCCTTCTAAATGTGTCAAAGGTATTTGGTGTAGAAGGCTTCATTATTGTTGCATCCAACACCTCTTCCTTTCGTCAAATTCATAGGAAGGAAGTTGTCTCCCTTTGAAGATCCAATTGATGATTCATAGGAGGTGCTCACAAGATTTCTAGTAAGCAAAGATGGTAACTTCAGTTTTTTCTTCTATATTATTTTTAGTACGAAATTAATATTCTTTCATTGTGAAAGGCTAATCATTTGTGGTATTTTTTAGCAGCTACAAACCTACAGTCATTTCAAGTGTTTTAATATTTACACAATTTCTTTTCTGCCAAAGCACTCATCCCATTTTTAACATTTTTTACCATGGCAGTGGTTTACCAACACTTTTTCTTTGCCATTTCAACTACTTCTCTTCTAGAAGAAGATGCATGTCTCAAGTTTGCAGCGGAGTATGGTGATTATCCAAAGGAGATAAAACCAAAGAGAAAATATGGTAACCAATCGATTTTGTTTGAAGCACAAACTGATTTTCAAGTCAAAAGTAACCAGTAATGAGGTGAAGACAAAGATATTAAAGGTGGAAATGGTGGTCAAAACTTGGAAAATGCATTAACACTATCTACAAAAAATCTATCAGAACACCATCTAATCAAGGAAGGTGGATGAAGAATAAGGATTTCTATGAAATAAAATTGAAGGAGTACAATCTCGTCCTCACCTCAAAATGATATAATCAACAAGCTAGAGATTACTAGTTAAAAAGCTAATTATCACAAATGTTGCGTTGAACACGCCTTTCTCTATCTGCATAATTATGCGGTAAAATTGATGCCAATTTTTTCTGAACTTAAAAATTCAATAAAATTAAACCAAATAAAAGGAGGTCCATATATTTGAAAACCATCAAGGTTGAAATGTACATAAAAGTATTACTAACTTCTTCTTAAACCTAAAACAAACTTTATCATGTTCTATAAACTAAAATCTTATTTCAAATAAGAGCACCCACACATAGACACACGCATATATATACTTCTAGGTTGAAATTTACAAAAAGTTATGGTTAACTTCTAAAACCTAAAACATACTTGATCATATCCTGCAAACTAAATTCTTGTTTCACATAAGAGCATAAATATATACTTCATAGCTAGGCATATTGTTGATTTTCACTAATTCAACAACTAGGCATATAGTTGATATTTCTTTTAGAGTGAAGTTTTTGCACCTTTAAATCACATTATATATCACATTTTCCTTCATCTATGCTCTTCTTCTATATGCTATCGACTTACAACATTTCTTTTGCAACATTTGGTGCAACTGCTAGTTATATGTACAATGTAAATGAATACAATATATGATAACAAGTTGATTAATAGAGTTTTAAATTTTAATATGTTTCTATAATATAATATACTATGCATATTATAAAATTTATGTATTGATTGCTCCGAGAGGTGCTCTACGACCTAGTGTAGGGGTAGATGTGTAACATTTAACCTAAACATTTAACATTTATATGTCAATCTCAATTTAAAATAATAATGACTTAAAAGTAATATAAGGTCGAAGATGGTGGAGGTTTTGTAGTGTGAACTTTTAAATCTTGGTACAATTAATAATAAAAAGTTAAAAGTAATAAAAAAAATTAAATTCAATTGTCTATATTGTAATTTTGTTTTGTGGATCAACTTAGCCCCTCCAGCTCAAATTAGAAATTATGCTCTAGGAAAATTTGCATAAATAATTATAAGTTACATTGGCCAATGCTAAATTAATAATAGTTGATAGACAAATCATCCTATAGTCTTGATTTGGAAATAAATAACAAATTGAGATGTGAATTGGATAAGTAATAATAGTTGATAGACAAATCATCCTATAGTCTTGATTTGGAAATAACTAACAAATTGAGATGTGAATTGGATAAGTAAATTGCTTGCTCAAGCAAAAGAACTTGCATAAATTTTGTTGGGTATTAACCACTAGTAAGTTTACACATTTATAGTTTTACTTGTACATAAGTTCTTAAGAAAACATAAATAATGGCAGGAAGTAACACTTGTAAGTATATTTTTTTACATCTTAATGCTATCCAATTTTTATGCGAAATTAAAGTTTCGAAATGTTTTCTGTGATTATAATAAGAAAATTTTAAACAATGATTTTATGTAAACTTGGATTATGTGTTGATATGTTTTTGGATCCATGACAAACCTATACAGAGTGGGTTAGCTTTTTAATGGATTGTACTTTGTAAAATACAAATCATGGAACTTGTCTTAACTAAAAAATATCCCTTCGATGACCTACAACATGATGAATGGCCATCTTTTCAAAGTGTCATACTTCCGATAACACGTATCATATCATCAAACCCTAGGTTGAGGGGATGCCAGAGGTTGGGGAATGCAGAGAATGAAACTTGGAAGAAAAACATGATTGTTGGAAGGTGAGTGGTTACTTACCCAGAGATAGACGCGGGTGCGAAACCAAGTCGGAGGATTTCCTAGCTCTTCGTATGACCCGAGGAGAAATTAGAAATTAGGTTAGGAAACTTATTAATATAGTTTTGGTTGCACGTGCGAGGTCGCACGAGTCTATCATGCGACTTTACAACCTATGCGACCATGTGACTGGGTACGTCACAAAGTCACAAGGGTTGCATAGTCATGTCCATGAAAGGGAGGAAACGGTGTGACCTTGCGACCTATGAGACCTTACGACCTGGCGGGTCATAAATTCACAAAGGTCACATAGTCGCATCTATGTTTGCATTAGGATGGTGCAACCTTGGGACCTATGTGACTCAAATGGTCGCAAGTAAGTACGAGGAGGAAAATGTGACTCCGCGAACTATGCAAACTGTGAGTCGCAATGGTCCTAAGGCTTAGGCTTAGTCATATTCTGACGCTGCGACCAACTAACTAAGGCAAGAACTAGCGACCTGGCCTTACTTAGTAAAAAAAACTTAGACTTTTTCTTAGGTTCTTTGAGATTGTTAAACTCTTGAGCAGAACCTGGTAGGGCCAGTGGCTCCGCCCAGTATGGGGCTCCGAAAATTCTAGGGTTCCCAGAATGTTGGAGGGTTGTTACAACAACTACTATAATTGATGATTCCCTGGGAGACTCTAGGATCTCTGACGCCTTTGGGTCTAGCTTAAGGGGAATTTAAGTAAGTGTGCTTCATCGAGCTATGGGTCCCACTGATGGTATTCGGGCTTCCACTTTGAACTTGGTCGATTGTCCCAGCCTACATAACATGGCTGTACACATGAGATAGAGTATCACCTCCCACTGTCCTAGGAAAGAAAGGGGAAGTTGAAGCTACACTATGAGCTTTGAAGTTTTCTCGGTATAGTGATCATAGTACTCTGGTGTTACTCTACTACTAGCTAACCTGAACAGTACCCCAACGGAGTCACTACCTAGAAATCACAAATGTTGCTCCACTTTGAGGGAGCCTGGCTAGTACCCCAACAGTGTTGTTGCCTCACCTCTTTGCGCGAGAAGCCTTTCTCGGTCCTTTAGCCCTTATTATGAAATGGATGGAGGTGCTCATTGGCACCTATTTATCTATGCATATATGCACTTATTTGGTGGTGGCTTAAAGCCTAGGTGGATGAGGGATCCTGACTTATTTGACTTGCAAAGAGGTTATTTCTGGTTTTTCAGAGACCTTATTATGTTCCCGAGATATATGTATGCTCAAGATTGGTTTCTTCAGTTTTCCCTTCATTCCCAGAACCATAGATGGGCTAGAAAAATTCAGAACTTTTAATTTGTGGAAGTAGTTGGGTTAGACTGATGCGAGCGGGAGCGAAGACCGTGTGTGCCATCAAGTTCCCCATTATCACTAATCTGGCATACTATATTTTTCGTTGCGACATAAGTCTTGGCTAGTAGATGGTTCTTGAGAGCATCAAAGGGAGCCAATATGCAGGGACGTTCCAACCTATACCTTCCATCTTGAATTTATTCCAAAAGATAACAAGCAAAACAAACAAAAACCAATACTGACAACAAACGATGACTATCTAAGAAAACGAAAGGAAACTATAGTAAAAGGTGGGGCTAGCAACTTTAGGGTTACTAGGTGAAGTAACATTTAAGGTCATGGTCATTCACCGAGAGGGATTCCACTCATCCTCCCAGGGTTTTCAATTTGAAGTTGTGATGGCCAATTTTTTCTATGATTTGGAAAGGCACTATCCACAACGCTTGGAACTTTGTGTGCTTTCCCTTGTCCTTGTGGGCCTGATCCCACTTAAGCAATAGATCGCCCACATCAACCTCACTGGACCCTGTGGATTGTTTGTCAAACCACCTCTTGATCTATGCTTGATGGATGGCAAATTTTTCCTTAGTTTTCAATCTTTCCTCTTCCAATCTTACCAAGGTCAATTCGGCTTTGAATGGTGGGACACAGGGAGCCTTCTGACTCTTGAGCCAGTCTGAGGGTGGCTAGGTACAAGTTGGGTGGAAAAATGGATTATTTACGGTAAACTAGGAAGTAGGAAGATGTGCTAATTGATGTTTTGGGAGTGACCTGGTCAGCCCATAGGACGTTACTAAGGGCATTGTGCCAATTCCTCTGCTGCGAAAGCAAGGTTTTCTTGATGATACAGATGAGTTTTTTTTTGGTTGGTTCTACTAGGCCATTCCCTTGAGGATAGTAGTTGGCCGAATGTTTCAACACAATGCTATTTTCTAAAGTAAAATCATACAATCTTAAAGATGAAAAATAAGTATCATTATCAAAGACAAGAGAGGTTGGAACACCGAACCTGGCTAGAATGCATTGCTTAATAAAGGAAATTACCTCATCATCGTTAACCTTACGCAATGGGATTGCCTATACCCATCGGGTGAAATAATCGGTGGCTGTGAGTATGTACCTATGTTATTTGACGAGTTTGGCATGATCTCCCCTATGACGTCCAACCCCCACTAATGAAAAGGTTCCTCAACCGCTATGGGTTGGAGCGGGGTAGATGATTTGGCTTTCCTGCCTGCATGTTTCTGGCAGATAGGACACTTCCGAGCATAGGCATGAGCGTCCTTGAATAGTGTGGGCCAGTAGAAACTTTCCCGTGTGATCTTATGAGCCGTGGTGTTGTCTGCATAGTGACCTCCTACAGGTCCATCATGTAGATCTTTCAGCACTCGTTGGGCCTCATCATATTATAAACATCTCAGTAATATATCGAGGTGGTGCTTTCTGAAAAGGTTTCCTTGAACCGTTTGATATGAGGTGTTATAGACATATTTGGGCACTACAACCCCAATCACATATGTTGATAAAACAAGGGCTCTCAAACCCCTAAAAGTGTTGTTTCAAACCCTAAAGGATCAAGGTCAACTGATTGCATCATTTCCCAGAAGTTCTCCCTGAAAAACTACTCAGAACTGGTCAAAACTAGACCATACAAACTGCTCCATGCTAAGGGTGCGATGCATCTCACGTGTTACACACAAGGGTTGTGACGCATACTGAAAAGCCCTTTTGTAGGGTGCGATGAGCGCGAGCAGACAAATGGTAGAGGCAATTTGCTAGGTGGAAACTCAGAGAATCTTCTAGAAACTGCTTATATGACACTTGCCTCTCTGAATTCGCCCTGGGATGAGTAAGAGATCATGAAATATCCAAGTGGAACCAAGAACTATCAGTGAAATGACACTAATCAGAAACCCAGAAACTGACTCACACCCTGCAAATATCTATATATGGATCCCTCATCCTAGAGATCCATAGGTTGCAATTTTGTAGTTTGTAAGGAAGTGTTGTTGATTTCTCTGTGAGACATTGCCTTGTTGGGTGATCTAGCTTTTCATGAGGTGAAGAGGGCTTTCATGCAGGGAGGATGGCGCTGGATCAGATAGTTGGGTTGTAATCCTCTCTTCTACTTCTACCAATAAAACTATTTGAGTTTTCCTCCATATGCTTGCTTATTTTTGAATCTTGTATTTGTGTATGCATTTGTATGGTTAATGTACATTTGATTCTACATTGTTTATGGTATCATAGATCTCTATGATTTGATGGTATTTTGCTACTTTGACTCCACAGGTGTTCTTTGAAGCGGGACAAGTGAGAAAGGAGTGGTGAAGCTCTATCAAAGGAGAGAGGAAACAAGTAAGGAGCCAAGCGAAAGACTAAGGTTGGTGCTCTCTGCTTCTCTCTCATCTTTCTCCCATAAAGGAAAACACAAGTTACTTTGAATTGTTTTTTTCTAAGATAGCTACCCATCTTAGTGGGACTAGAAGATCTAGATAGACACTAGTTTTCCCAGAAACAAAATGGAAACTCCATTGGGGAATGAATATTTTGTTTGTTTGTTACTGTTGTTTGCTTTATAAACTACAGACGGAGCCTAAAGTTAAGCTAACTAGCCTTCGAACTGCTTTTGCTATGCAACTGCAAAGTAGATCAACGGTGCTTCAGTCAATCTCTGGGTTGGTTTATGAACTGAACATCTGACTTGCAAACATCCTAAGTGCCTTGGTGGTAGCTCAATAACCTCATTAGATCATACCTCTATACTTTGTGTTTACTGTCTATCATAAGCTCGGCCTAAATCCCTGAACTTAGCTGCAAACTGTGGGTGAAAACCAAGCTCAGTCTCGTCCCTGGACCATCTGGTTGTCTCTCATTGGCAATCTAGATGCATCGTACCTCTCATGTGTTGCAAGTGAGATGCATCCCTGTTTCCCTTAAGGACAGATGCGATGATTGAATGAGACTGTTTCTCTCTCCAGATTTTGAGTTTTTTCTTCATTGTTTTCAACTCTATTGAGTAGTTTTGCAGCCTATGATCAGTATATCACTGTTGAAGCCTTCTTCCTTTACATTATTCAGCCTCCATTTAGAAGGAATTGTGAATGTTTTTTTATGTATTTTTCGTCATTTATAGTCCTCCTTTGCAAAAAGTAGCTTAATCGAACTGTCGTCTTTTGATTCGAAAGTGTCGCTACTATCGTTTTTAGTCAAGAAAAAGAGTGTTGTAAAGTGTTCCTATTTTAGATATTCAATTGTACTTTTTCCATTGTATTTGATTTGAATTGTCAATTCTTTGAAGTGTCGAAAGCAATTTTCCGTTTGAAATTGAAAGTGTTGTCTTAGTCTTCCTTTCGTTTTTGAAAAGAAATTGCTAAAGTGTCGCTTTGAGGAAAGTAGTTCAGATCTGTACTTAGTTTCCTTTTTGGAATTCACACATTAAGGAAGTGGAAAAACAAATACATGCATGTGCATTTGCATTTAGACTGCATGCATAAATTGATTTAGGAAAAGTACATTTAGTGTGTGCTCTCTGTTCTCCGTTGAAATAATCTTACTCTTCTTTCCTTGTTTGCTAGGATTTTCATTTCTAAAAGAAAATAAACGACTGTTTATCATTTTAGATTGCATATTTAGGAATTGTACATCTACATCTCACGGTGAAACTTGAAAGGCAAACCACTTAAGAAATATCAACTATAAAATAAACCTCAATGAACATAAAAACGCTTTGGAACCTAACGCACAACAACTAGAAGTCTAGGCTAGAGACATATTCTAGCATCGTAAAACCTGGTAACTATCATTTTCATAGTAGGTTGGGTGATTCCTCCTCTTTGATACGACGCGTGCCAGTACGGACTTGTGCTTCCACGTACCGTCGAGTATATATTGGGAGACCATAATAGGTTAATATCCTTTATCCTTAGGAAGCCATGTCTACCACCCTATCGATCGCAATGCACTGAACACAACATTCGGGAAGATTGACTGTTGTAAGTAAAGTCCTCAGTAATTTCTCTATAATTTACCACCAAGGTGTATATTGCAGTTTTGCGATTGGTTTGGTAATCCCTTTGTCTAGATTTCCAGAGTAGTCATTTTCATTCCTTTTCCTCTCCTTAAAAGAAAAGGTCCATCTGAGCACTTGTCACTTCAGGCTCATTAAAAATTGAAGGCGACTAGAGTCACCTTTAGCTTTTTCTCGACTCTTAAAAATTGAAAACGAAAGTTGTGTTAAAGCGTCATAAAATTTATTTAATTTGGAATAACATCACTGTTCCCTCGTTGGTCTTAGGTTGAGATAATGGAGTCCGCCAACCAATGATTTCCCCTTGGGGGGAATCCTAGTCCTTTCTCTTCCTAGGGAGATATTGGTGCTCCATATATGGCTACGTTGTCCCTTCCAGGACTTACAATTGGCCTACCAGTGTGGCTATTCTCGACCTCTGTCATTCAAAACACCATAATTCCTCAGCAATCAAATCAGCAACCAGATGATACTGGAGTTTCTCCCCCACCTTCTACTTCATTTGTTTCTCCCTCTCCTTCTTCCTCTTCGCTTGGTGAAACTAGTGATACTAAAAACCAAGTAGCTGAGAAGAAGAAGAAAGGGAAGGAGAAGAAGAAGAAGAAGCCAGCCACGCAAGGGGGCAACCATGCATCGTCCGGAAAAAGTCCACACACTGCACCTTCCAAACCCAAATCTCCAGGTGTCATTTGCAAAGGAAACCATTGTCATCGAGATTGTCCTTATTTCTTGCGGATCTTAGGAGACTGGTCTCCCCACTTACACAATCTGGTGTCTTCAACCTCTGTCGATCATGTTGAGAGTACACCATCAACTGGTGAAAATGAAGTCAATGGAAAAAAAGGAAGATCTAAATTTCCTTGTAGGTTGTGTGAAGGCGATCATGCCCTCCACCGTTGTCCTTTTCTGGACGAAGCTAAAAGAGTCTTGGATAACCGTCCTGCTTCACCATAGCGACTTCCACCTGGATACAAGAAACTCTTGCCAAGTCCATTTCTAGTTGAAAATCTGACTGGCATACCTCTGTTGTTGGTTGAAACGCCTATCATTGAAGATAAACCCTCTGAGTCCAGACCAGACCAAATTCAACAAGTCAAGATGGCAGTCAACCTAGTCTTGTCTTCAGAAGGTCCACCTTCAGATGATACAGTCTCCAAAGAGAATGAGAATGATACCGTTCAAATTCTTTTTGTTAACACAGAGTCTAATGAACATGGGGGCAATCTACCCGTTCCTCTACCAAAGGAGGGAAGTTCCCCATTTCAAGAGATTCATCCAACCGTTTATTCGGTCCCTCCTCCAAGCAATCTAGTTGTTTCCTTTGATTGGAATCTACTAGTAGGACCCTGCCTTCCATCTAATGTACCATTTCGAATCATAATACAAGCTTACATAATGATCATGGATGGCAGCATCATAAATGAAGGGGCTTTTGTGAGTATCCTTTCCTCAACTGCTTGGAAAGCGCTTGGTTCACCATTGCTTCTACCTGAGATTCAAAATTTGTCAGGCTTCAATAAAGGAACCAGTCGACCGTTAGGAATCCTTCTGAATTTGCTTATAACTTTGAGAAGGAAAATCGTTCATTTCAACGTGATGGTAGTCCAAGGGCCACTAGATTACAATATACTCCTTGGGTGTGACTACATTTATAGCATGGGAGCTATTGTTTCCTCACTCTTTCGAGTGATGTGTTTCCTGTATGAAGGCAGAATGGTACAACTTGTTGACCAACTTTCATTCCCCAGTTCAAACATGGCTACTAGTCAAATGCCATCCCTGAATGGTCTCTTTGCACAAGGGATGTCTCATCAACCTCCAGTCTGTCCACCTAATGACCGCGAGTGATTTAGTGAATGTGACGAAACCCAGGGGCATGCACCCTGGTCTGCTTCGGCAGGCGAACCCAGATAAAAGATAGATTTCCTTGTAGGATATATGACCAGTCTAACACACCCGTCCGTTTAGGATATGGGATCAGTCTGGAAAAAGATTTCCTCATCGTAGGTTATATGATTGGTCTAACACACCCATTCGTATAGGATATGGGATCATTCTGAAACAGGATCTCCTCAAAGGTTATGTGATTGAAAGCTCACACCATTCACCTTTGTCTATTTCAATGGACAAAACCAAGGAAGTGCTTTGTTTGCTACATGAACGAAACAATATTGCTTTAATGCAAGGACTCCCATATGGTAACCTAGAAACTCTACTTTTCTTTGTACCTGGGTGCATGCAAACCTTTTTTACGCAAGTGAAATGCAACTAACGTAACTCTAACCCCATAGTATTTTACTAACTTCAACTGCTTAGGTTAGGTGATTGGTCTGATCCACCATTCACCCTTGTCAACAGCCTGGAAAAGCAAAGGAAATGTTTTGTACGAAACTATCCTACCTAACCTCAGTAGTTCATTAACGTTAGTATAGTAGTTGGTCGTTCCTAGCTTGCATACAAAAGGCTCATGAGCAAAGTTTCACATGGGGCAAGCTCACTAAAAAATGAACCTACTAATAAGAGACATCTTTAAAAGATGACTGGTACGAGCAATGTTTTCGCAAAGTTCAAGCTCGTTAAAAAATAAACCTAACACTGAGCACATGTTGGCACAAGGTTCAAGCTCATTAAAAAATAAACCCACCTTTCGGTAAATAACCTTTGTGATCGCATTACTATCAACCTTTAGAGCCTTGATCATGTTCTTATCATCACCTCCACTCTTTTAGGCGATCATATGCCTCCACTTGATTGTTTACCCTTTTGAGGGACAACTACGACGAGTGATTCTACTAGCCACCTTTTTTACACTGTTGTGCTTGAAAAGTTCCGAACTTACTTGGAACCAGTTGCTACCTGAAAACATCACTTGTTCCTCAAAAATGAGTCTCTTTTAAGCTCTTTTTAGACTCGTAAAATAAGAAAAGATTGCCGAGCTACTGGCCTTTCCAGCTCATTAAAGTAAATGGAAGCGTTATCCATCCTCTATATTTTAATATTTTTGGACCTGAGGGATCATTACATAAAAATATTGAGCGCTTGCCTTGTTTGGCTCACTAAAACTATCAAAAGTCATCCCTTTCGTATTATTTTATATTTTTTTCGGACTTAAGGGATTATATGACGAAAAAGGACTACTGGAGTTTCCTTTCCATATCTTTTCAAGCTCTCTAAACATGAGAATGACCGAGTTATCTTTGTCATTAAACTCATTAAAACAATAGCGACAAACTTGTCCATCTGGGCAAGAACGAGTTTCACTGTCGCTAGGCTTGTTAAAACATAGTGACAGGTTTTCCCGAAGGGCAAATTATAGAACAAGCATATGTTATCCTCCTCAAGCTTGACAAAAATAAAGAGGTATTGGTTAGAAATTATTGGGGAAAAAGGGAAGAAAACTTGAAGAACTTCATTGGTAGCAGGTCGCTCTTGAACATGACACTTTCACTCCATCGCCATGATTGAGTCAGGTTGGGTTATTCCATTCACCGACCATATCAGCATTGGTCCTCCGTACCATCCATTTTTGGGGTTAATGCTACCAATCATTTCAGTGTCGCCGATGTGTTCAAGAGAAGTCACTCAGAGAATTCACCAACCCAGCTAACGCCTCATCCACTGCAATACCTTCATGCTCCATTCTTTCATGACTGCCACCCTGAACCTTGTATCATCAGATTGTTTTCA
>APFE031186310.1:74945-85553 GCA_000404065.3 Pinus taeda
AGGAACAACCCTTTCAGTACTTTGAAGCTTGCATGCCTCAATGGCAAGTTTCTCACTTTCGGTGACAAGTTTACATCAATGGCCTTTGACCGAAGGATTTTGCGTGGTGTTCGACATCGACTCATGTATTCGCACCATGTGAATTATACTGCGGTACGTTGAGGGTCATTATCATTATTGGTGATTCCTCTCGCGCCTGTTAACAGCTTACATCATTGGCTGGTAACCAGGCGATGTCTTTCCATGTTCGACATCAGAACATCTTTTCACATGGATCGACTTGTACATCAGGCGAGGATTGAACGAGTTAGAAGACCCTAGATCTAGTTTCATCCATCCAGGCTGCGATATATTCAGGAAAATAAAGACATCAATTGTACTCCATAACTGCACAAATAATCATCCAAGCTAAGGGATGTTGGCTCTACTAGAATCATTAGACTGCCACACAGACGGTTGTCTGTCCTATGTACATGAAAATGAATTTATAAAGATGAGCACGAGAATGCCCACCTCAGCTAGATCATGAAAATATTATGAGATAATGTATTGTATTGTATCTTATTACAGGTCACCTTCCAGTTCAAAAAACCTCAAATCCTCATGATAAAGCATTTCACCCGACATCAGAAGATTTACGACCTCATGCTTTAGGGGAAAATTGTTATAGACATATTTGGGCAATGCAACCCCAATCACATATGTCGATAAACCAATGGATCTCAAACCCCTAAAAGTGTTGTTTAAAACCCTAAAGGATCAAGGTCAACTGATTGCATCATTTCCCAGAAGTTCTCCCTAAAAAACTACTTAGAACTGGTCAAAATTGGACCATACAGATTGCTCCATGCTGAGGGTGCGATGCATCTCACCTGTTACACACAAGGGGTGCAATGCATACTGAAAAGCCCTTCTGTAGGGTGTGATGAGTGAGAGCAGATAAATGGCAGAGGTAGTTTGCTAGGTGGAAACTCAGAGAATCTTCTAGAAACTGCTCATATGACACTTGCCTCTCTGGATTTGCCCAAGGATGAGTAAGAGATCATGAAATCTCCAAGTGGAACCAAGAACCATCATTGAAATGACACTAATCAGAAACCCAGAAACTGACTCACACCCTGCAAATATCTATATATGGATCCCTCATCCTAGAGATCCAGAGGCTGGAATTTTGTAGTTTGTAAGGAAGTGTTGTTGGTTTCTCTGTGAGACATTGTATTGTTGGGTGATCTAGCTTTTCATGAGGTGAAGAGGGCTTTCATGCTGGGAGAATGGCACTAGATTAGACAGATGGGTTGTAATCCTCTCTTCTACTTCTATCAATAAAGCTATTTGAGTTTTCCTCCATATGCTTGCTTATTTTTGAATCTTGTATTTGTGTATGCATTTGTATGGTTAATGTACATCTAATTCTACATTGTTTATGGTATCATAGATCTCTATGCTTTGATGGTATTTTGCTGCTTTGACTCCATAGGTGTTCTTTGAAGCGGGACAAGTAAGAAAGGAGTGGCGAAGCTCTATCAAAGGAGAGAGGAAAAAATCAAGGAGCCAAGCGAAAGACTAAGGTTGGTGCTCTCTTCTTCTCTCCCATCTATCTCCCATAAAGGAAAACACAAGTTACTTTGAATTGTTTGTTTCTAAGATACTACCCATCTTAGTGGGACTAGTAGATCTGAATAGACAATAGTTTTCTCAAAAACATGAGGCAGCCTTGAGCCTAATGACTCTCTTCTGTTTAGCGAACATAGCTTCAGGTGAAGATCCCTACACTACGTATTGCTTTAAATCAGAATACCATGATGAGACGTCATGCAAGGCGGGGAATACATTATGGTACATTTGGATTTCGTGTTCCCATCCTTCTATCTCCTGGGTCAGTCGATCACACTCCATGTTTTTATGATTGACCACTTCATCTGTCAGTTTGCAGAGTCTGTATCCTTTCATGGCGTGGGAGGCTTTGAATTCAAAATCATATTCTTTGAGTGAGGTCATCCAGTTGGCTCTCCTCTCTCCCTGCTCTTGTTGTATGTAAAGGGACCTGACGACTGGGTGTGGGACAATTACTGTGACACAGTTTTTTAGGATGCCTGGTCTGAACTATTTCACTGCTTTGTAGACTGCATATGCATGCTTATCGATGTTTGGGTAGTTTAGCTCTATGGCTTGGAGTCCTGTACTCATGAATGATATAGGAAGTTCATCGTTATCGCAGTCCTTTTGTGTAAGGACAGCGACCAATGATGAATCTGAAGTGAAATTGTATAAGATAAAGCCTTTTTTGAAATCGGGGTTGGAGAGGGAAGGAGATTCCACAATTGTTGTATTCATTTTCCTCTTGATCCCATTTGAATACTACATCCTTCTTTATGATGTTCTATAAAGGTTTGACAATTTGCGCAAAATTTGAAATAAATTTGCGAAGAAAATTAATTTTGTCGAGGAAAGATTGCATATCTTTTTTGGTGCTTGGCGGAGGGATCTGTGCTATAGCTTTTACGCGGTAGGGATCTACAGTGATTCCATTCTTGGTGATGATGTGGACCAGCAGGTTCCCTTCCAAACCTGTGAATATGCTCTTGTTAGGGTTAAGGGAGATCCCATATTTTCGACATCTTTCGAAAATCTGCTTCAAGTGATGAAGGTGTTTATTCCTTTCCTTTGAAAAGATGGTGACAACGTCAAGATAGACCACCACACTCTGACCCATAAGACCTCTAAAAGTGATATCCATCACTCTCTGGAAGGTTTCCCCAACATTTATCAATCTGAAAGGCATACGGTGAAATCTGAACGTCCCACACTTGTTTGGAATATTGTTTTGATCTCATTTGGTTCGGCTACTAGAACCTAATTGTAACCGGAGAAGCCATCTAGCAAGGAGAATACTTTAGATCCTGAGATAGTTTGGAGGATTTTCTCCATGGAGGGGATCAGGTAGTTATCTTTGTCTAAGGCTCAGATAAGGTTCCAGAAATCAAAGCATAGACGTATCTCCCCTAATCGTTTCCGCACTGCCACCAAATTAGATATCCATGTGGAGTGCCTGACCTTGAAGATAATGTAAGAATACAACAATTTCTTGAGTTCCTTTTGGATGTGGGGTTCTAATGCGAGATGCACCTTCCTCTATTTTGCTGAAACAGCTTGGCCCCTTTTTTGGTAGGAATGACATGCTGAATAATTAAGGTATCGTACGTCTTCAGGTCATCATATGTCTAAGAAAAAACATCAGAATATTTTCTAAATAAGCTGATGAATGCCTGTCTTTCTTCTGGGGTGCATCCCACCCCAAGTTGACATACTTGGGATCAGACTCGGTCCAGAGGTTGATTTGCTCATGCAAGAGAGTTGAACTATGAGTTTTTTTATTCGGAGGACCTCTGAAACAGCTCTGGAGGTCGAAAAAATTCTCTAATGTCACCACCCCTTTAGGTATGGGGTTTCCTTTCTGTGAACATGCTTCTTCTTGTAGCGATCTCTCGTGTTCCTCTTCGTCAATAGCTGCGTCTTTGAATACTTCCACATTTTTCATGAATTCCATAATTTGTTGGTCATCATTGAAAATGCGCAAGTTAGTTATGTTGTCGGGCACTGTCGGTTTATACGTAATTTCAATAGAAAACCTGTCTCGAAGGGGTGTGAACCTAGCTACAACATTAGCTAAAGTGTCAGCAACAACATTATTAAATCTAGGAACAGAAATGATATTGAAAGATTTAAATGAATTTATGAGATGCCATACCTCTTGTTGGTAATTCTTGAGGTGCGGTGACAAATAATGAATGGTATTGCTTACTTGTCTTGTAGTGATTTCAAAATCCCCAATAACTTTTAGGCAGTCTTCTTTCAAGCCGATGGCTTTTTTGAGGCCAAGGACTAATGCTTCATATTTTGCAGTGTTGTTGGTGCATTGAAACTCCAACCTGCAAGAGATCAGGAATCTGTTCCCTTTGGGGTCTAGCAAGACACAACCTACTCCTGGACCATCGTGAGTTTTGGATCCATCATAATACAATGTCCATGACTCAGTACTAAGGGAAGGTAAACCTAACGTATGTAGATTTAAGGAACAAACTTTGCTATCAAGGCTCGGGGTTTTCATGGGAATTTCAATCAGGGTATCCTAGGGAATGGTTGATGGCTAGGGCTGATAGCACCTAAACAGGGACTCTAGGAGGTACACTCATAGTTCTTGTTGGGCATCAATGATTGACTCATTAGAGACCTCAAGGGTGGTTATGGCGTGTTTCATAGAAGGCTCGCTATTGACCATGTTACGGTTATTTCTTCCCTTGTAAGGTAGCCACAAGTGAGACCAGTCTGTGGTGAAGCAGCCCTTAAGGTTACAAGACCAATCTCTACTGAGAAGAAGGTCATAGGCCTCTAGTATGTCTACGAATATTATGTGAATGCACTAGTGAAATTGAGAATCAGAAGATAACCGAATGATGACATTGTTTAATTCTCCTACAGCAGGAAATTGAGACCTGTTGAGTTGGATAGTTTTGGCATTGGTCTTTTCTGGTTGAATATTTAGCTTCTTTCATATTGACTAGGGCATGATGTTGGCCGATGCACTAGAATCGATGAGGTATTTGTGAACATTAAAATTGAACATCTCGAAGGTTAAGAGGAAAGGAGGGGTCAAAACTCTCGAGTTTGTGTTTGTGGCATTCACTATAGCTTGGAGACCGACCATGGCTGGGGATCGACCTATAGAGTTTCCTTTGTTTGATGTGGAGGGTTTTGAAGGTGTAGGAGGGAAGGTGAAGGCCTTGGCCATTAACTCGCGCTGACTAGCCAACTTTCATACCTCATACAAAGAGATGTTAGCTCAATTTTTCTTCAAATATTCGATGATATTGTAATGTAAATCTACTGATGAAGATTCTTGTGCTAAGTGCTACGTTGCCAAGGTGGTTTTAGTCGTAACCCTTTTAGATGAATTTATAGGTGTGGGTGAGTCTCCTTTTCTACTGATTGGCGAATTGTTTGGGCTTACATCATCCATCCCTCTAGGATAAGAAGTGGATGGCTGGCTCGTATTGGTGGGGGTAGGATCCATCATAACAATGCTCTTTTCTTGTCTTCCATAGTAGAGTCCAACATAGTACCTTTACTCCTAAGGTTGTAACTTTTGGGGGCTTTTGGGGGGGCATCTCCAACGAAGGCCTCTTGAGTGAACACTTCTCTGCCATGGATGACTTATAAGGCTAACACAGAAGATGGAGTATCATCACCGGGAGGGGAGTCGTCCTCTTCAGAATTGTTAGTATCTTCTTCCCCTTCCCTGGTAGCTTAATTTTCTAATAGCTAAGTGACTATGACAGTCATGTTATGGAGCCACTACGAGAAGGTCTTCTCAGAGTGGGAAGCTAGATGGAAAGTGCAAAAGTTGTCCTTTCCTAATTCCTCCACATTAAAGGTTGAGTTGGATGTTTGTGACACTTTGGCGTGGAGGTTGTTAGTTTTCCGGAGAAAGGGCTTAGCGGGTTTTTCTCCTGAAATGTCACTGGTCCTTCTATTTAGCTCAAACACTTCATTAGTCAATTGTTTTAGGGATTTGGCTAGCCCCTTGAAATCGAAGGAATCTTTGTCTTTATCTATGGTTTTACTTGATGAGGCCTGATTCTTCTTCCCGGAGGGCTTTATATCTTCATGGGACTCATGCTCTAAGGCACCGATAGAGAGAAGATCCTTTTCAACTTCGAGCATAGCAACAAATTTTTCTACCGTGATGATTTTTTCTTAACGTTTAACGAACACGAAAATATCCCTAGGAAGCGCCCTGGTGTAGTAGGCAATTGTGATGGAATCATCAAGGGTTATGTCCATAGGAAACTTACTCAAAATCATGGTGAAACGTTGATTGAAATCTTTCATCTTCTCTTTCTTATGACATTTTAGTGTGCTGAGCTCGGTGAGAAGCATAAAAGGCATCTTTTCTTCTGAGAATTTGTCTAGGAAAGTTTTCTGAAACTCTTCCCAAGCGCGGATGGAAGTGATGGGTAGCGATCGATACAAAGTGATTGCATTATTTTCAAGAGTGTGTGGGAATAAACAACAAGATACATCTTTGTACTAGACCTTCATCATTTGTAAAGCTTGGTAAAAATTGCTAATGTGGTCATCAGTTGAGGTCCCTTTCTCAAGGTTGAACTTTAGGAGGTGTTTCTCTGAATGGCAAGGCATGTCATGGAGTAGGCCTCTAAATTTCAATGGGGATTTAGCCATCCAGGCTAGCGGTGGTCAGAGATGATTTCCTCTAGGGTTGAAAAGGAGGCTTTGATCATTGTCTTCTACTTCAATACCTGTCCCTGATCCCCCGCTAGTACGAGGGGGTCGCCTGCCTTCTTGAGGCACATTGAGGTGACCTCAATCTCGATTTTTTCTCACATTCCTGGGATTCCTCAATTTTTTGAGGACATGCTGATTGTTGTAGAATTTTATGTGGTCTCTAAGATAATCTCCAGTTCCTTGTCCCAAGATTCCTTGAGTGCCCCTAGTGAGAGGTTGGTTGTTAATAGGGGTCTCTTTGGTGGTGCGTCCATTGTTCCCCCGTGTTTCTTCCCGGTATGACCAATTATTTCCATCGGTGAAGGTATTCCTAGGGTCACCCCCTTCACCTTCGGGTTCACTTTCCAACCCTTTGATAAATAGCCTCTCAACTGCATCTGTATAGTCATCGAACACTAGGTCGCTTAACTGCAAGATAGAGTTAACAATGAAACCTTGGTGCCTGTGGTGAAACACAAAGGTGTGCGCATTGGATAGGGAGTTAGTGGTGGGAATGCATTTCAGAACCCTGGAAAATTGTCGAGTAATAGGGCTTAGAGCCTTGAGTTGTTCGCTGGTGACTTCGAACATGGGGAGTTCTTCTCCTCCAGGAGCATCTTCAAGAGGGGGAATTTTAGGTTCCTCCAAGAGCGGCCTTGCGAAAGCTGGACCACAAGGGGGCTTGTATGGTATCTCAGGAGGTGTGGAAGGCCAAGGTTGGCTACTACCTTGATGGGAAATTTCGATGTGGGGGCGTGGATTAGTACTTGCCACGACCCTCCTCAGAGCACCAAATCTGTAGATGGGCTAGAATCTTCCACCAACAATCAAGGGGATTTCCCTGGTGTTAGTTCCCAACTAGAACCTGCACCTTTTGTCATAGGGATCCCTTCCAGTATGTAGGCCCGACTGTCGTTCAGTTTTGTAGAGTTTGCTTCAGACGAAGGTGAATTGTGGACTTAATTGAAAGCATGAACCTCAATAAATACAAGGAAATATTTGACAAATATACTATGTCACATAAACCATGAATAGCCAAACCATAAACAACATAAACCTTATGTAAAGTTATTGTTAGTAGGCTTTAGATAAGACTCATGTATTCGAAGATAAAATTCTTAACAATTGTAAATTAGTTCACAACGATCAAACACTTACGAGCATGTGTGACTATGCAGTCAAAATAGATTATACCAATACCAAAGAAATAGTTCATTGGCACGATTATAGAGTTAGCAAATCAAATACCATTCATACGAAGAAACGCAAAGTTTGGAGTATGAAACATGTGAGGAGACCGCAAATAAAATAGCTTTTAGGAAGATTTGATCCATCAAGTGAAGAAAATACTCATGGCATTAGCATATAAAACATTTGAAGAATCCAATAGTGGAAACGTACAATCACTCCTTGCATATATTAAAAGGACCTAAATTCTCTCAAGCAATGTATATCTCCAAAAGAGTCCTCAGCAAAAGGTCCTTTACAAATGAGGCATGAGGGTATATTTATAGGGTAAGAGTGACTCTTGGCCTACCCTTGACTCTTGGACTACCTCATGACCTTTTGTTTACCAGATGACTTTTGGATATTCCACCTCGCCTTCTGTATTCACAAAAAATGACTTTTGGCATTCTACATGACCTTTCATATTCACAAGGTGTTCTATGCTACTGTAGAAAAAACGTCACAAAAATAACTATCAATCTAATTCACTAATTTAATAATGGCAAGTTCCAAAACATCAATACTGAGTTATACCATCAAATATGTGTGCCACAGGTTGTATTCTACTATAATGGGAGTGATCTGTGGCTGGTCTTCATCATGTTGGTGCAGGCACTCGAGTCCATCTAGGATGAGGGTGTTCCATTTGACATGCACCTGATTATTCAAGGTTACCAATTTGGTGTAGAGCCTCACTGGTTCTACGATATAACGTGTGATATTATATCTAGTGATCAACATGTCTTTCGTACGGGTTTCTTGTTTATACGTCTCTATGGATGCCTGTACTTCCTTGGTGATCTCATCCTGCTTCCTTACCTGTCCAACTTCCTCTATTGATGGAACTCCATGTAATTGGATCACTGATTCCAAGCCGTTGAATAGATGCCTGTAGGATGCTAGTACTCTCTCCACATCTTTGGTTAATTTGTCTTTGGATTGAATTTTGATGCGGATTTGGACCTTAGTATTTTGCGTGGTGATCCAATCATTCTTAGGGACCATCGTCAGTGCTCCAAGGTACTTGACGAACCATTCGTGTGTCCTATCCAAAGCATTCATAGCCTCTTTAAGCATGGAAACTCTTTCTTTTGTGTGGGCTTGGATGGCCATGATGGGGGCTACAGTGTGGTGTAGTTTAGACATCTCCTCGTAGACTACTGCGATGGTCTCCCCAAGAGTCTCTGTTTCCATTTCAATTGTTGCTTGGAATTCTGTTGCGCTTGTTTGTACTAAGCAAAGTGCCATGTTCTCTTCCTCCATCTTCTTCTTCTCTTGTTTTTCCATGGTGGCCCTTTGTTCGGATGCATAAAGCATGTTCTGCAAATCCATAACCTGTTGCTCATCTGGACCACATTGTGTTCAATGGAAGCCACGAAATATCTCCTGAGCAAAGCAATCATTTGAGGGTTTGTTGTAATGATAGGCACGATATCCTTGGTTGTGGTTACTAACAGGAGCTCAACTCAATTCCTGCTGCAATATTTTCTCCTTTCTTGAACGATCTTGAGGTTTATTTCATCGAAAGTGAGTCTAGAAAGATCTAGGACATCCTCATCTTGATCCTCCTAAGATACCCAGATCTTGGAGTGGAAGGTATTTGCCACTGAGTGGAGTAGTAGGAGGTACATATAATGGGGGAAGCTCACTTTGTGTCGTGCCTAGGTCAGTTGTTTTGCTAGTCTCCCCCTCTTCACTTTCCCCAACTTCCTTTTCCTTCTCCCTCCTAAGCTCTTCTTCCCGTTGCTTTCTTTCTTCCTCTGCTAGTGCCCGTTTCCTCTCTTGTTCATCTTCCATGTACTTCAGCTCTTGTTCCAACCTCTTGTTCTCCTCCTGCTTTCTCTCCTCGACTTCCTCTTCTCATTTCTTCTTCTCTTCCTCTTTCTGCGTTCTTCTTTCCTCTTCCTGCTTTTTCTTCCCTGCCTCTTCTTGCACTCTACTTTCTTCTTGCAGTTGCTTTTCCAGCCATTGTCTCTCCTTTTCTTTCTCTTCTTGCCTTCTCCTTGTCTCGCTCTGGCTCTGGTTGCTGGAATCTTGAGGTTATTTTCTCTCCAACTCCCTTTTCCTCTCGTGCTCTCACTTCTTTCTTGCCAAGCGAGCATTTCTCTTTTGTAGTGTAGCATCCTCCTCCTCGTTGTCTCTCACAAGGTCTTCAACCTCTTTCCCTTTGCACTTCTCAAATTCCCAGTGCCTGTTGGTGCCTCGTGCTTCTTTTTCTTTATGGTGGAATCTCTTTATTTGAGGCTTATGTCTTCCGGGGAATTGTCCTAGGGCTCATCCATTGCAACCCACTGATCACCTGGGATGAGTTTCCTTGTAGCATTATACCAGTTTCTAACTCCATCCTCAATATCCATTTTGGTATGAGAATAAGACCAACTAAATTTTTCCAACATGTGGAACAATAAGGCAAATGATGAGGTCAGTCAAGGATAACATAGATCATCAACAACTCACGTGTGTGTACAAGATTGATTGCTCCTGTGGCAAGAGTTATATTAGGGAAACAGGATAATCTCTGAAAAGATATAAAAAGAGCTCACGATAAGGTCCTCTCTAGGGGTCCTCCGGAAAACAGGAAAGCAAATTGTGGGAAATTATACCTCCCATTAATCTAGGGGATTATGGATAAGATTGAAAAAATTTTAAGAAAGAAGGACATAAAAACTCAATTTACAACATGTGGAACAAGAAGGCAAATGATGAGGTCAGTCAAGGATAACATAGATCATCAACAACTCAAGGGTGTGTACAAGATTAATTGCTCATGTGGCAAGAGTTATATTGGGGAAACAAGACGATCTCTGAAAATAAGACTTAAGGAGCACAGAGCTGATATAAAGAATGGGAGATCCTGTACATCAGCCCTTGCGGAACACTTATCCAAAACCAAACATCATGTGTGTTGAGAAGATGCCAAAATAATTGCAAGAGAGGATCATTATCAAAAGAGAAAAATCAGAGAGGCCATTGAAATCATGAAATTTCCTTAGAACCTCAACAGGGCCAATGGGAGTGAGATTAGTGGAAACTGACTCCCCTTGATTAGATACATAAATCCCTCCAAACCTTTAGAAGCATAGTATCATTGGTTTCCCC